>JAVHZT010000172.1:0-160460 GCA_035079005.1 Fraxinus americana | reverse complement strand
TAGCACCCGAACAAGAGTAATGCTATTTTTAGTCATATTTGGATTAGAATTTGAATTTAGGTGACGTTAAATGATCGATTAAATGAAAAATAAAATAAAATTTATGAATAATTTCACTTGTTATTTAATGTCAATCATCTAGATCGTGATTACGATTCTAGTGGGACTATATAGCATTACTCTCCAAACAAATGGACTAAAAAGAAAAAAAATTCACTCCCCATCCAAGTGTCCCCCTTTATGCGGCAACTAACCTTTTTCTTGGGTCCCTAAAACTCTCTCTCTCTTGCTGCCTCGCACAATAATACAGTCAACAATTCATTCTATGATTCTCTCTCCACCCAGGCCCCGTCTAATTTCCTTTTTTCTTTTCTTTTTTTGTTTTGTTTTCTTTTAATCCTTTTTTTCAGTTTTCTTTCTTTCTTTTTTTTTTTAAACAGAGTTTTGCTTATGAATGTAGGGCAAAAAATTGATTTTGTATTGTCTAAAAGAAACAAAATAAAATCTACCTTCCAATAACTATTAATTAACATATTGGATTACCAGTAGAATTTTGTCCTAACTCGAGCACAAAGCGACGATGACAATTGTCAATGCAAAAAAATCCTATTGAAAGTGCTAAACTGCTTATTTCCTATATAAAAAAAATGTGAAAATAAGAACTTCCATTCATTAATGTCGTTAAAAACATCATAATAATTTTAGGATCGAACGTGAACATGTCTAACACGATGTCACTATGCACCGGTCAAAAGATTGGAATATGACGTTAACGTCCATCTCGTCTACTGATTAGACCTTATATCTACGGATCCTCCTAAAATCGCACCCACAAATCATTTATCAGTCTAGGCATAAAATGGAGGTTTTTCCTTTGACAAATCTGGTAGTTCTAGGGATCCCTGAATCTTTAAAATATTTATAGTAACGAAATAATCCAAAGCCTTCAAATGAAAAAAAAAAAAATTTGTGGTTCTAAATTTAAAATGTTGTCATGGTCCTACGTTAGCTCACCAACGTTGGGAAGTTTAATAGAGGTAATGTTCCTACTGACAAAAGCTACAGTGGACGATATCCTTCAAGCAAAAAATAAAATAGATCATGTTTCTGGGCAAAGGTGGCATTGATTACACCAACTTATAATTAAAAAAATTTGGGATCTTAATCTTGATCAAATTTGGTTGGTTTTGCACTTCAAAACTGACTTTGTCGATAAACTAAGCCCACTATGCCAATAATTAATTAACTATGGAATATCTACGTTGAAAAGGTACAAATTCAGAAACAAGGTGAATATTTCCATTGCTTTATTGAAATGCGTACACGACTAAACTTTTCTTGACTACTAAAGTAGTATTGGTTCTACACAAAGCTTAGCTTATGAATTCTTACCTTTTTGGAGTTTATTTTGTAACGTTCGTTTGATAGGTAAAGGCAGAAAGAAATTTCAATTCTATGTTAGTTGAAAAATAAAAACTCATCAAACCCATAGGAATTCGTTTTTCATGACAATAAAGAAAATGCAGTTTAAAATGGTTGTACCTTAAAATTCGATTTCCATTTATACGTAGCAATCAAACATGGCATAATTGTAAAATACATAGAAAAATCCTACAGTAATTAATTGTAACACTGTTTACGCGACCAACTTTTACACATGTCGTGCTCGACATGGTAAAGATGAATAAAATTGTATGGACAAACCTCAGTGGTAGTTGGATATAACATTCCTATCCAAAAGAATGACCGAAGAGGCCCACACTGATATGTGATGGGACAAGAAGACTTTAATGGCCTCGTGAATTTATTCTCTTCATTGGCCAAAGAAATGCATATAGTTTTATGTAGTAATTATTTAGCTTCAAAGTTCAACCAAACTATTAATCCGTGAGTAAAAAAAGCAGACAAATTGCTTTCACGTTTCAATGTAGAAATTTCAACTCATACTTCCTATACATCAAGTCTTTGTTTGGTGTAGCTTAAAAGCTAATAAGAATTTAAGTCTAAGTTAATAATTAATTTTAACATGGACCCACAACCTTTATCAACTTTTAAAATACATATTTCATCATCTTTTATCAATATTTACTTAAAATTTGATTTCTAACTATCAATTTGTCCTTATAACTGCATGTGGCCCAAAGGCAATGTAGCAGAGGCCCAATCCATAGAGGATAGAGTTTTTGTTAGGGCCTTAACTAAGTCAGGCCTAACATTGTGCCAAGTGGGTAACAACTTATTCTATGTTTTTTTTAAGAAAAAAAATACTTTAGATTTTATGGAAGTAACTTACCATACAAAAAAGCAACATTTAATACTGCAAAATTAAAGATGAAACATTTTCAAGTTTTCAAGGGTTAATTCAGTGACGGTCAATGAACTTTCAAAATTATCGTTATAGTTATTTCCTTATAGTAACTGTCACTCAAGCTTGAAGAACTTACATATTTGATCATTTCGTTAACAACGTCAAAGTAAAAGGCCAAGTGACAACTTTAAAATCAATCATGGAAAACACGACGTTAATGACATTGCCACACAAGATGAAATCACCCCTCCAAGATAATCACTCAACCTTAAATAACTCTTTCTTCTTTCATTTAAGCCTCAAACTCTAACTCCCAAATCAAATTCAACAACATATGAATTCTTATTGAAGGAAAATTCGAACTGAGTATTGCCCATAATCTCTAATTTGATGGATGAAATGACGAGTTTTTGCTTGTAAAATATCAAAATTTATAGACATCTGGCAAATTAGAAGGTCAGTTCTCGAGTTTCTTATGAAAATTTTGAGGGTGCAAAAGCCAGTACGCTAGACTTCTAACGAGTTTGCAAATTATGCAATTTGAAGTTAGGTAGTTGTGCAAATTTGATATTTGTCTAGCATACTTGACTTTGTATAGCAAACTCGAGGTTTGTCTAGATAGAATGGTGGAAACAAAAATGCAATCAAAGATTTATTATAGATAAGTTCGCAACTTTTGTCAAAGGTTGATGGCTGAATATGAAATCAAATAATTATCAATTACCATTTGTAAAATTTGCTGATATTTTGGAAAGAATAATACTACTTCAACAAAGTAGGATGACAAAATTATATGACAAAGTGATGTGTAGGGTCTAGATGAATTTTAATTAATTTTCCGCATTTTACTCCTATAATTGGTATCAGAGCCTAGTAACGAAAATAAAGAAAATTTTTAGAATTAATAAAATGAGTAGAAAAGATAAAATTATTTTAGAAGAATTACAAAATATTAATATTTTAGCTAATACTAATCGAATTAAATTACAAGAATTAGCAATAAATTTAAGTATTAAATATAAATATCTAAGTGAAGAGATAAAACAAGTAAATAGTTCTCAACAATTAGCATAAATAAAAAATAAAGGATTACAAATATTAGTTGATGAATTTTCCGAAAATGAAGAAGAAGATATTATTATAAATCAATTTTTTAGAACAATATGATAATTATGCTCAACTTTTAGGAGAAATAGATATTTTAAACCAAAATGTTTTAACTCATATAAAAAAATCGAGTCTAATTTGGAAATTGTTAATGACAATATTAAAATAGGACCAAAAATCCTATATAAGCAAATTGAATCAAGAATTAAAGAATCAAAATTTAAAGATTCTTATACATCTATTGAACCATCTTTACCGGCATATGTTATAGAAGAATTAAAAACTAAATTCTATGAAGCCACAGGGGAAGAATTAAAAGCTTATAAACAAAGTCTAGAACAATTAGCTATTCAAACTGAAAATATTTATATGAATGATCCACCCAAATAAGAAACCACTAAAATTAATACTCCACCTTTAAATCAACAAGTTGAAACACAAACAATAGTTGGAGAAACAAGTAGAACTAATGATTGGACTCAAGTCGAGTCTGATGACTGAAATTTTGAATGGATGAAAGAACGTGGAATAATAGAAGAATGAGAAAATTACAATTTTAGAAAAGGAGTTAGAACTATATCATCCAAACCTATACACCTTAGGGATAATAATCCAGTTAAATTATTTACTGAACAAATTCCTACAACATGAATATGGCTAGATGTTGATGATAGCAATAATAAAAGTGAAATTATTGACTCATAGGCAAAAGCTACTGATTTAGCGGTTGCTTTTCATAAATGGAATATCACTCAAGCATACAACTTTATAATCCACACCTTTAGAAGAATCACTTCAAATATTTGGAGAAGAATTTTTGAAGAAACTAAAAATCAAATTAAATATGGAGAAAAATCTACAACTACTATAGATAGCAATGAAAACTTAGATGCTGAGAATTTTAAGGAAATTTTAAAACGAATGGAAAATTTCTTTAGACACTTACTCTTAGGAGAAGTTATACCAGAAACTAAAGTAGATATGATCACTCAAGAAGCCTTACAAGCAGAAAAAGAAATGGAATTATTAAAAATCTGTAATATGTGTGAATTAAACGAATATACTAAGAAATTCGAAAAAATATACATCAAAGCATCTAAATCCATAAAAGAATGAAATCTATCAGAAGAAGATAAAAAAAAAACTATTTAATAGATATTTTCTTAAATTACCTTGACCATAGGGTCAGAAATTATTTGAAAATTACCAAACTTATTGGAATAAGATTGAATGGGAAGATCTTAATCATAGAGCTAATACCTTAGAAATGAGAACTTCATTCGCTAAAAGAAAAATATCAGAATGGTGTAGAAAATCTATGTACCAACACCTATTTAGGAAACATGATAAGAAAGCAAGTTTATATTGTTATGGAGAGATAGCAGCAGTACCACAATTTGGTTATTACAAACCATCTAGGAAACCATATTATAAAAAGAAATTTAATAAATATCTTAAACCGTGGAAGAGAAATAAAGGATTTAAGAGCCATAAGAAATATTTCAAGAAGAAAAAGCTTTGGAAAAATGAATATAATCAACATAAGAAACCGCAGAAGAAATCTAAAGAAAATTTTTATAAAAAATGTAAATGTTTTACATATAATGAAATAGGACATATATCTCCCAATTGTCCTAATAGAAATAAAAGAGAAAATGTTAAAACCATCAGACTAATGGAAGAAATAGAATCTGACTCAAATTATGAAATAATCGAAGACTTAGACGAATTATTTGAAACAGATTCAATCTATGAGTTAAATATAGAAGAAATTGAAGAACCAGAGTTTGAACAAATTTACATGAATCAAGAGATTATAGAAACCATTGAGAATACTAAAGATAATGAAGAAGGAACTTCACAAACATTTATGTTTGATGAAAAAAGATATGGAACTATAAAAGAAAAACAAATATCTTTAAAAGATAAAAATATTTTTGTAAGACCAATATTATTTTGATTTAACAAAACCATATATATTGCCAAATATGATGAAGTACCTATTAACGTCGAAAATGTTAATGGTAACACTACTATACCTCTAATAACTTGAGAATTGGTTAATAAAGAATTATCTAAGATAAAACTCTCAACTAGAGAAAGATTAAAAAATATTGTGATTGGAGGAGTACAAATAATGGTTGAAGGATACTTTAGAGAATGAATGAATATTCTTATATAAATGTACTTGATGGATAACAAAATACTTCATGATCCTATGGATACTTTATTAAGAGTTGTATCTGGAAATCTAGTATATAAGAGAATTATATTTACTAGGAGACCTGGGTTTGCCATATCTTTATTAGATGAAAACTTGAGTCTAAGATTAAATCTATATCATAAAATTAATAGATTAATTATGCCACCAGAAGTAAAGCAGTAACTTTACATTATAAAGCTTTATATGTTTTTACTACTACGCACCAAAAAGAAATTAATAAAGTTTCAGGAGACTTCATACAAATCCATGAAGATTTTAAAGATCTAGTACAATTTACACCACCAAAAATATTAAGTAATAATAACATTTCATTACCACAAGACATATTGCTTGATTTTCATCAGTAATCTAGAAGAATAGACAATAATGTAGGAAATCAAGGATTAGTCATCTTAAATACCTCTGGACAACTTCTTGTTAGAATGCCTAGCAGAAAAATAGAAAGAAGTATCAGTACTAGAGAACTCTCAAGCTCTAGTAGACCATCTACAAGTAGAAATTATCCAATAATGCCTAGAAATAGTATTGATATTGACCTTAAAAGGTGTGAAGAATATAATTTCCTTATCCTAACAGAATATATCAATAATCAAAATAAATACGAAGAAATTATAGCCATTGTTAATACAGGAGCTAGTACTAGTCACATAAGAGCAGACTTAGTAGAACATTTAACAGAAGAGAATTTACCACAAGGAAAAACTCTTACCGATTATCATGGAATTAAATACGAAATTAAAACATTTATTAATCTCGAACTAAGTTTCACAGATGTAGAAGGAGAACAATTTAAATTAAATCTTAAAATCCATAAAGATTATAGAAAATGAAAAGATACTAGTCCAATATTATTTGAAATGAACTTTCTTGAGAAAGTCTCACCATTTCATATCCAAAAGAATACTCCACAAATAACTATAGAAGGCAAACAAAAAATGATTCCTAAAATTACTAAAAACAAAGAACCAATTTATATGATACAAAGAATCAGATCAATCAAAATCAGTGTACTTAGTCCATATATTGAGATAACTCTCAATTTACCAGATTATTGTATGATAAAATTTCATACTATAATTGATACTGGATCAGATATTTGTCTATATAAAAGAAATGTGTTCCCAGAACATTATTATAAAAGAGATTATAAGAAAACAACTTATGGTCAAACAGCCAGTGATATTGTTGAAATCTATAGAGATTTTGTAGAAAATGTTCCTATTATTATTCGAAATCGAGAATGTTTTATTCTATGAATATATACAACAGATAAAATTTGGATGTGATATCCTTCTAGGAGAAAATTTTATTTATACATATAGCCCATTTTCACAATATAAAGATAGTTTTGAATTTACTACTCCATGTAATCACAAAATTAAAACACCAAAAATCTTTAAAGCTATTGGAATTGCACATCAACCAATTTACCATAGACCTAGACATCAGAGTTCTGCAGGTAATCGTGGTGGATGTTATATAGAAATTAATCAAAAACAAAAAATTCCAGTATTAAGAATTGAAAATTTAAAAAAAGAATTAGAAAATGTTAAATTAAAATTAAAAGAATGTTACATCCTTTAACTAAATGAGATAAAGATAAACCTATGGTAACCATTGAACTAAAAAACTCAGATGCTAAGATATCAGGAAAACAATTTCCTTATAGCGAAGAAGATAAAAGAGAATTTGAAATACAAATTAAATAACTCTTACAATTAGGAGTAATAAGAGAATTAACTAGTCCATATAATAGTCCAACATTTATGGTTAAAAATCATAGTGAAATCAAAAGAGGAAAAGCTAGAATGGTAATTGATTATAGGGAATTAAATTCTAAAACAATACCAAATAGTTATAAACTATCAATAAAAGATTTGTTAATAAAACAAATACAATGAAATAAAATATATTCTAAATTTGATTGTAAATCAGGATATTGGCAAATAAAACTAGATGAAGCCTTAAAACTTTTAACTAGTTTTACTACCCCTAATCCATTAGGACAATTCGAATGGAATGTTATGCCATTTGGATTAATGAATGCACCTGCAATATTCCAACAAAGAATGGATAAGATTATTAGACCAATAAAGAATTTCTGCATTATTTATGTAGATGATATTCATATTCATAGCAAAAATTTAAAAGAATATATTGAACATCTTAAGAAGTTCAACTATATTGCTAAAAAATATGGATTAGCCTTATCAGAAAAAAAAGCAGAAATAGCTAAAATTGAAATTGAATTATTATGATATATTTTTACAGAAGAAAATATATTTCAACAACCTCATATTGGTAAGAAGATTATAGAATTTCCAGAAGTGATTAGAGACAAGAAAGAACTGCAAAACTTTATCAGATTATTAAATTATTTCGAAAAATTTATAAAAAATTGTGCTAAATATAAAGTTCACTTTACCAAAAAACTTAAAAAAGGAGTTGTATGGGAATGGATACAAGAAGATGTAGAAATGGTAAACAAAATTAAGAAAATTTGTAAGAATCTACCTGAATTAAATATTCCAAATGAAGAAGATTTTTTTATTTTAGAAACTGATGCCTCTTTATTACACTGGGGAGCAATACTTAAAAGAAAAGAAAACCATAAAGATTTTCTTTGTAATCCATTGTGTAAATGTCCATAAGAGCTTGTTGCTTATACGTCGGCACTTTCAAAGATGTCGAAATCAGGTATGATATTAATCGTAAAGAATGTTTAGCAGTTAAGAAAGGAGTGGCAAAATTTGAACCATACTTGCTACCTAGAAATTTTTTTATCAGAACAGATAATATTCAGGTAAAATCATTATTAACAAATAAATCTGGAACAAGTGCAGCTGAAAGACCACTTATTAGAATGCAAATGTGGTTTGCACCATTTAAATTTGATATTATCCATATTAAAGGAAAAGACAATTTTATTCCAGATTTTTTAACCAGGAAAAGAACAAATCAAGAAGGAGATAGAAGCATTGAAGTTCGAGACGAACATAAAGATTGCTGCGATAGAGTCCAAAATAACTTTGATGGAAATGGCTGCTGTAAAGCTGATATCCGAGAAAGCCAACAAGGCTATATTATCTGAAGGCCTTTGCGCCAATATTGAACAAGAAGCATTTAAGCTTCATAAATTATCATTCAAAGAGAATATTACTTTGCCTCCTTCACAGGAGAAGAAAATTACAAAGGACAGTATCTCTATACAAGAACTTAATCACTCAAATATCATTAAGGCACGTAACACCCCTGGTGTTATGGATATCAAAAATAAAAATGATTTTATGTTAGCATATGTATTGTTCAATCTAGCGTACTGCTGGTTTACTAGCATTGGAAGATGGATGAAAACCTTAACATATGAAAATTATAACAAAGTCAATATTTATCCAGGAGCTTCACCTTATTGGGTTCGTGCTCTTTATGAGATGGGAAATATACTCTGTATATATCCATCAGAATCTTTAAAAGAAATTTCTATGATACCAAAGGATGTAGTTCGAGCAATCGAAAGATATTGTCAAGTTCTTAAACATAAGAACATATATATAAGATTTTTCTCTGCAAGTCCTGAATGGAATAATGAAGAAGACAGGCTGCTTCCAGCAAGTCTTGTCATAAGAATGACCACTACTTCCAAGCATTTCCAGCCCGAGAAGAGTGAAATTCATGATACTACACCAGAATACATCAATAATTTGATGGCCTTTCGTAGAGCCAAAGGATATAAGGAGCAGTTTGAGCATATTCAAAAGGTTATTGAAGAAAAGCAAAATATTTGGGTGTATGAATCACGGATCACCTAATCTACAGCAAAGCTGTGGCACCCACCGAATAAGAAGATTGACAGTATCTTGATACATGGTGTGATCATATTTTTTGAGGAGACGCTAGTGGAACACAGAAGACGAAAAATGAGCTGTGCAAACAGTTTTGGCGTTATCCAAATCATAATTGCAAGTGCTGTAGCAATGAAGAAAATGGCTCACCAATCTCTCTTGATCCAGAGGAATTTCCGGATGAGTGGTTTGAGTCTCGTATGGAAAAGTAGAGGACCCCCTTTATCACTACTTATCAGATTTACTTTGATAAAGAAAAACTGTAGGGTTTCACCTCAAATAATTTTCCATGCTAAGACAAAGAACTTTAGGCCACAATAATGAAGGACAGTTGGAGAACTTTTTAAGTCTATAAATTGAAGACTAATGCTCAGAAGAAGGCATCATATCCTTAAGCAAAAAACCATCTCTCTCTAGTTTTTCGAATCTTGTAACCATTTCAGTTTCTCATTTCATTTGAAGCTTGTAATAAGGTAATCTCTATGGAATTCTAACCTCTTTAGAGAAAGTACCAAGAGTGTAGCCGAAATATGCATGTATACTCTTATGTAAGAGATATTAGTGTGATAAGTTTATAAAATCCAAGTTGTTTGAAAATACCTTCTTTCTATTCTTGTTGATTTCTTAAAAACTCTTATCTTACTTATACTTCAACGGTGAAAACTTTGAGGGATAGTGCAAGTATCTTGTTGCCAAATAGCCGTGTGTAGGCGTTGTTAGAGAAAGCCATGAGAACCCTGTTACCTTTCAAGGTGATGTTTTAACAAGGAGTTGAAAGGAAAACTGTGATTTCGTGTGATCCATTGTGAGATATGCACAAGAGTTGGAGAGAAAAATAATAAGAGTGCGGAAGTCGTGTTGGACCATAACCAACTTTTTAAAACTCAAATAACATCGATCACTTATATCCGAGTATACAAATATACGGGAGCAAGTTTGAGGGAAATCTCGTATTTTTATCTTCTGTTTCAATACTGTAAGATCTTTCTTATTTATGTTGAATACTTGCATTAATATTTGCACTTATGCTATTTATGAAGTTTTAGTTATTATCATTCAATGTTTAGAAATTGACTGCGAAAGGAAAAGAGAAAAAATTAAATCATTTTATACTGTACTTGATTATTTTATGAAAAATAGTAGAAATATACATGTGCTTTATATTTTACAGAAAATATAGTCAGAATTAATAAAGAAATTAATAAATTAGAAAATAAGATTAGAATTTTAAATGATTGTTTTGATAAAAAATATATTGATAAATACGAGTATAATTGACTTTTCTATTTATTAGGAGAAATACATCAAACTTATCCTATATTAGGAATAGAGAACCTTAACTTCACTAAAAGATAGAAGAAAGACATTTAAGTCTTTTTATCTTGCCACATCATTTAGTAACCCAGCTTTATCAACAGACTTGAGTAGTGTAGCGCGATCGTTTTGGAAAACATTAGCAACGTTATTTGGTATTATTTACTCCATTAGTTAAAAAAAGAATAAGGTATTGTCGGTGAAATTAGCAGGCAAACGAGCCGTAAAATACTTGAAAGCTTTAAATCAAGGGCTACTTCTGGTACCCTCTCTCTTCAATCAAATTTCTCCCTACAATTCGAAATTCAAATCGCATACTTTTCCATTATCTACGATCTCTATGAATTGCGAAGTTTGCCAACTGAAAGAACTAGTAAGGAACCTGTTTTTTCTATTGTTTGTGCGTTTTATGTATTTTTGGCATATATATATTTTCGACTGATCGGAGTTAATTGTGTTGTGATTTCACTGGATATATCAGGAAGTAGAGCACTTTGAGATACGTGAAGTTCTCCGATGTAAGTTTGGTGATTTGTTTATTTATTTCTTTTACGATACATCGATTTTTGTAGCTATTATTGAGTAATTACTCTGAGCTTTTCGTTTAATTATTTCCTCAGAGAAAAAATATATTTTTCCCCCTCTATCGGATTTTTTGTTTTTGAATTAGCTTATTTGAATGAGGGTTGGTTTTACTTGTTTGGCCTGAAATACGAGCAATTGTCATGTGTGATTGCAGCGACCTTTTGGATGATAAGAAATTTCTTTCTGGAATAAGTTGTAATTTCATGAAGTTCATAATATTTTTTGTTTTGGCATCTTTTGCCTTGAGAATAAACCGGGCAAATGTCTGGTGTAGGCATTCTACATACAATTCTGTTCCATAGAGCTTTAGGCCTGGTGCGGCCAAAGGACGTGGATTTGGAGCTTTTCGAGATTACCTATGTGAGTAACTTTCAATTTCTTAAAATAATTGGGTTTGTACTATCTTCGCCATGATGCAGCCCATTTAGCATGAAATGGACATTTATTTTGGTACAGCATTCTATCAGAAATGTGTAAGAACTTGCAGTAAGTAAGCAAGCATCCCAAGTGTATAAAGGGTTCTAATTTTGATGGAATGCAGATCTTATGCTGATCAGTGTTTTGTTTATGGTCGGCGTTTCTCAGTATTCGTAACTAAAGTCAAAATTTTGATGTTGACTTTATACCACATTGTCTTCAACTTCTAAAATTTATTGTTAGGTGCAATGTGGTAATGTGGAGCTTGAAAGGAAGATAGATGAGAAGATTGACCAATTCATTGATAGGGTGGAGAAACACCCTAACAAGAAAAATCAGGTTTATGTCTTGCTACTTCCTCTGATTTGTCACATGCTTTGTGCTTCGATGTTTTGTAATTCGTAATTTTGTATTTCCATGTTTGAGTGTCATATTCATGTCTGCGAGTTATGAATTTTTATTTGTCTCGTTTCATCAATGGAAGGCAAGAGGGTGTTAAGGTTTGGTAAGCATTTGTAATGCTTTAACAATGTTAAGGTGCATCCACTCTCTTTTTTGGACAATTAATAAATAAATCAAAGTCAAAGACTCTAATGTGAGGTTGGTAAGTTCTTGTTGTGGCTTCCTGAAGGAGTTTCTTTCAAATAATACAAACATGGCCCTCTTCATATTGGGTTCACTCATTACCCTTGAATAGCACACACCTGTTCTATGATAATATACCATGAGGTAGTAGAAGCAGTGCATCCAGATGCTTCCCTCTTTCCCCACTCCTCTTTTTTTGAGGACACAACAAAAATGTTGCTTATTGGATTGGCTGGTGGGTTGCAAGATATATATTAGTATCTTTTCTTCTCATTGACAGAGCTGATCAGCATTGAGTCTACGGTGAATATATGCTTTTGTTTTACGTACATAGAACCGCCTATGTTTGTTTGATCTCTCTTCCTTCTTTAATGACATGTGAAGAACGTCATGAAGAGGAGACATTTTTTCGCATCTTGATTCTATAATTGCTGATTTAATGTTGGCAAAATGGGGAAAATGATGGCTGCCAAATTCATTTCGAAATATAATTAAGAATGTTGAGGATGAGTTGATGGTGGTATGGTGTCAAAAGTGTAGGTTACTCTTTAAACTTTATGCAAGGAGGGTGGGTCAAACAACAAGAGACGAGGGGGTTGTAATTATCCTTAGTATCTTATTAGCACTGAGGTCCCCTACTCCTTTTGGAATTGTAACTAGGAATGAGCCAGGTTTCCCTTTTGTCCTTGTGACCAGGAATGAAACATAAATGTCCTTATTGACGATGATATCCTGGATCTCATGACAGTAAATTCCTAATCTTTATCCTAATCTACCCTATGAATTTGGACTAGCCTGGTTGGAAATTTATTTTTTCCCTTATAATAAACTTCATTTTTTTTTTTCAGCATTTTGTGTCAATTTTTATCAGCTTAGTTATGCATTGCATCCTTATGTTAAGTATGCAGCTGCACTGTTATCATAGTTTGCCTGAGACACGTCAGAAGATGTTTCCTTTCAAGGAAACTTTTATGTGTTGATCCTAGTACTTGAAGTCTGATTCCGTAGTGAATTCTACATTACGTGTTTATATTTATATTCTTTTGTCTGATATTTTATCACCGTTGAGATTTTTGTTTTTCTAAGATACATTAATGGGCTTGTTAATCATGCAGATATGTTTGTCCTTCTATGAAGTGAAAAACAAACATGCTACATGGTTCAATAAGGTTGAACGCCTCTACTGGGAACAGTGGAACATAAATTTGAATGTGATGCAACACCCAAAAACACCATCTGGCAAGTCTCATCATTCCAAAATAGTAGTTGATCCAGGAGGTATTGTCCGTGCTTCGCTAACTTGTGGATCAATTAGTTATTAATGATTGTTGGTATGTATATATCTTACACCTTCTTTCTCTTTGAATGGTTTTAATACTGCAGTTGAGGCAAGAGGTGCTCGGCGTGCAGCACTAGAAGCATCTCTTCGTGATGTTCTGTTCCAAATAATTAAATTTGTAAATGAGAAGAAGGATCATGTTCCCTCAATACCAAATGTGGAAGGCATTCCGTTTCCCTATGAAATTACAATCTCAAGGTATTTTCGTGCTTCTGCCTCTTGAATGATGTAGTTATGCCTAAAGTCAAAGCAAGTGTAGCATATATAACCTTAAATGCATATGCTTTGTGCATTATCACTTTTTAAAAGAAATCTAGGCTGCGGTCTTTTTTTGAAATTTTGATTCTTCTCAGTGTTCTTGATATTTTTTGAAATGGACTCAGATCTTATTGAGGCAAGATTAGAAATCTTATATCCTTCTCATATCATGTAGATTTACGTTATTACATGTGTGTTTATTTAGATTTTGTTTTTGACAACTTGACTATGCGGTAGTGTGTGGATAAATTCCATGTCCTCATACAGCTTCTACCCAAGGGGAGTAGGTGATGTAATAGCTTTTCTGGTACAAAATTTTAATGTTATTTCCTGCATCAATAAGTGAGACGTGATTGAACATCAGCTTCATAAAGTGCATACTGCATACTTTTTACTGTGTAAGTTGTTTACTGTCTTGTTTTAAAGCATTTAATTGTCGGTATTGAAAATGGAAAAGAAACAGGTCAAAGTAATATTATGGTACTTTAATTGGAATTGCATGCAGTACTTGACATAGTGTTGTCCTTTGAGTTGAGAAAAAAAGTGTGTGTTTATATGAAATGCTGTTCACATTGTTTTTATCTCTCTTGCCAGCCATCTATCCTTGTTAGCATAATTATACTCAATAATAAAATTAATGTTAACTAATTTTGTTCTCGCATATGCTACTGATGGTCTTCGTGTGTTGTTTTTCTCTCCGTCAAAATTTTCTTGATCGTTTTTCTCTGATATAGTTTGGCTGTATCTAATCTTTTCGAAGATTTTGTCTAACATTATGGTTAGATTCTGAATTTGCTTATAAGAAATGTTTTTTTTTTTTTTTTTATGTTCTAGCTTTTGGGAGAAGAGACACTCATTGTAATTTTCTGAGATATAGTCCCTAAAATTCTCACTTAATCTCTTTAGTATAGTTCAGAGATTTTACTTCCTAATATTTTAAGTTTTTCCAAGTATGGTCCATGTATTTGTAACATTTTCTTCTTCAGAAGGAATAAATGTGCTCGTGTACATGATAATTTGAACTTAGATGCATATGGACTTTCATATTTTTTCTGCCCAAAAAAATAAAATAAAATAAAGTGAAGAAGTAGATGTACGTACTGTGTGAGAAGCTGTAACTGTAAGACAAACATCCATTCCTCTTTTTGTTGGAAGTAAATAGAAATTCTTATTTCATATTAATGGCTCACTTACACGCACATTGATTACTTGTAGGGATTTACATCCATATATCAATGGAATATCAAGTTGGATAAAATTGTAACAGTGGAGTAATGTGTTGAATTTCGACTTTATCTAAAATGAGCCATCTTATTAATATTAAGAAACTACTCGTTCAACTAGCCATAATTTGTGGATCAGTTATTGCAATGCATGAAGGTAAAAGGAAGGAAATGCTCTTTGTTCACTGTAGGAATTTGGCTTATTAATATTGACATTAAGGAAAAACATTCATGCTTAAATCGGTACACTAGGAAACTGCTGGTTATATATAATCGTGATAAAATGTAAATCTGTGGTATTACCGATCTGTAAAAATGTAATTTACTATTTAAAGTTCATTTTGATTGACAATCCGGTTTTCTGCTTAAAACAAATTGTTACCATGTTTTCCAATGCTGTTATTCTTATGTTTTTCCTAGATGTACCTGAAGACAAGTATACAGCTGCTAAGTTATGTACTGCCTTATTTTAGTTCATCAGATTCTGCATTCGGGATGGACATGCTCAAGAGGATGCTCCAGACTGGGCATCCAACAATGCTCAGCTGATTACCAAAGCCCTCAACCTGACCCTCTTTTACAACTCCTCGTAGAGAAGTTAAATATGTTGCTTGTGTCTCAAGGTGAACATTATAAGCCTAGAGCGTGTATATTGGAGCTTTACAATAAAGTGGAAACTGAAGGTCGATACTCTGAAATAGATTTTGATATGTACATATCAATTAGCTTATCCCAAAAATATTCGCTATCCTATCTGTAACGGTATTTGATTCGAAGCTGTGAAAACGAATTTGCACGTATTAATTAGCTTGTTTTTCCCAATCGTTTATGACTCAGATAGTGTCCGTCTGTTGGGCTTTCTTAATTATTCAGGGCAGCAAATGAGTTGAGCTGCTTGTGGACTCGGTTCGTTCTTGCTCTGTCCATGGTAGCTCGGGCTCGTATTGAGACGAGCCTTCGATCCAGTCGAACTCAATTTTTTTTCACGAGCTGACCGGCTCTAGTTCGTGGGCCACAACTTCTTACCTTTTGCTGGCCAAAAGGTCACAAGACGTTGGGCCATATATTACCATTGACAACTGCGTTACGATCCAATTTACGAAGTCAAGCTAATGAATATCAACGAATTGAAAATTAATTCAATCTAAAAAAAAAAAAAAATTACGTACAAAGTATGCACTGGTTATCTTGTTATTGAAGACATGTTAAGGGTTTTACCAGCAGAATATTTTTCGTTCTTGGCTATCTAGAATAAAAATTCCGATTCCAAATTTTAGGAGGAAGGAGAACTCAATTCCTTATTTCCTTTTCCCACTTTCAATTTAGAGGTGTCAAGACGGACGGGTCGGCCAGACTCGTAAAAATCGGGATGGCGAGCCGATCCGTGACCCGTGCGGGCGGTTCATGGGCCATGGAGGTGTAACCCGCGGGCTTCGCGGGTTGCACCCCCATGGGCCGCAGTTAACCCTCGTCTCGTGAAAAAAAAAAAAAATTTGAAAAAAAAAATTTTTTTTTTAGAAAAAAGGGGGGAGAGAGCCGTTTGGCTATACTAAAATCGTGTATTGGCTATACTAATGCTATTAATGCATTTATTAATTTAAAGCAAAATCAATTTTATATAACTGATTCGGATTGGAAAAAAGCATTTAAAGTTATGAAATTTTTGAAACTTTTCTATAAGGCAACAAAAGTTAGTTTTGGAGGTTATTATCCAACTAGTAATCTTGTACTTTTACAATTAGTAGAAATTGTTGGACAGTTTTCATTATTTAGAGACGATCCATTTTTCTTTGAAATTATTTACTCAATGGAGGAAAAATTTAAAAAATATTATGAAAATATGCCACTAATTTTTTCAGTGGCAGCTGTAATGGATCCTCGCATTAAGTTGTTTGGAGTTCATTGTGCTTTAGAATCACTTTCTGAAACATTGACTTTTAACATAAATATTACAAATCGACAATTGAAAATTTTTATTTATAAAATGTATAACAACTATTTTATTAAATATGGTAACAATGAATATATGTCTTCTTCTCCAATCTCTAGTACAACTTCTAAAGGCAAATCTTTTTTTTTTCTCCATAATAGCTAAGAAACGTATTGTTCTTGGTTCTTCATCTACTACTTCAACTTCAACTGCAAATTCGCATACCACACCTGCTGAATTAGAAAGATATTATCAATTTGATCATTATAGTTTAATACCTGAAGATGGAGTGAATAAGTTAGATATTTTACGATGGTGGAAATTAAATGAGCGGTCATATCCTATATTATCTAAAATGGCACGAGATATACTAACAGTTCCAATCTCAATAGTGGCATCCGAGTCTGCTTTTAGTGCAGGTAACAGGGTATTGGACGAACGAAGATTTAGATTTAAAAAAGATATTTTGGAAGCTTTCATATGCATGAAAGATTGGATATTCGCGGATCGAATGATGCAAGATAAAATTAATGATGATGTTGCTGAAGATTTCAAAAATCTTATCAAAAATCTTACAGTTCATGAAAATTGATTGAGAAACAAATATATAATTTTTCAACAACTAAATTATAGTTAATAGTTAAGACTTAAGTATGTGACAAGCTAGTTGAGATGTACTTAAATTATAAATTATAATAAAAGTAAGTGCCAACCTAATTGGGATGTATTTTGCTATAAATATATACCTTCACGTAATTAGAAATGTATTTAGTTGTTAAATTTCAATTATTACATTTGAATTCTATGTAAACATTTCTTGGTATAAATATAAATTTATCATTTTGTTCAATACTTCAATTCTTAGTTTACATTTAATAATAATAAAAAAAAAACAAATTTGCTATCAATATAAAAAATTCTTGGAACGACCCGCGACCCGTATGGGCTCGACCCGGATGGATCAGCGGGTGGGCCTGGGTTGTAGTCCAAAATTTGTAGGTCGACTCGAAACCGGCCCAGAATCCATAGCGGGCGGGCTTTTTTTACGCGGGACGTTACCGGGCTCATATGTTGGTGGGCCGACCCGGCCCGGCCCACCCGAATTGACACCTCTATTTGAATTACGCAAGGGGGAAAATATGATATTTTATTCCTATTTACTTTTATATCATGTATTTCTTACTTAATTTAAATATCGTTGATTTCTGTTAAAAATATAAATAATTTGACTTTATATTTGTATGCTCAAATTCTATTAAAATTTGAGTCGTTAGACTGATACTCCTAAAGGTATTTACTTTCTATTTCTTTATGCTCAAGATTTAAAGATTTCCAAATTATGCTTCTTATAATCCTCTTTAACAATGGATGGATCACCCTCCTCTATTTATAATTTTATAATAAGTTAGTTTTCCTGAAACTACATCACCTCATTTTGAAGCGACCCTCCCTTTTTGTTCAAGCTTGCAGCCTTCCCTATGATAAAATTTGCAACCTGCAATTGAATCTGAATTTTCTGCCATAAACACTCTCATCAACTTGTTAGAATAAACCCACCTGCAAAATGGAGAAAAAATCAGAAAAGAAGCATTTCATTCTAGTTCGCGGTTTCTGTCATGGAGCCTGGTGCTGGTACAAACTTGTTAAACATGCTCAAGAGGAATGGTGACCACCAATAAATGAGAGGAGCCCTCCGAATGAAGTTAAATCCATGAGGGAGCTGGTCACATGGTCATGTTATCAAAAACTCATGACCTCTGCCTCTGTCTGAAGGAAAAATATCAATAGGCAAGGAACTCAGTATGACTATAGAATGATATTTACATGGACATGACTGGATATTATCGTGTCATTAATCGACAATAAATGCATAAATAGAGGACAATGTGGCAGTGGGGTCACTGCCTATTGTCCAATAAATTAGTTGGAATGTATTTTGAACAACATGACAATAGACACATAAATCTACAAACATCTGAACTCTATGTAAAGGTCGTGTTTTTTACTCCATACAATATGGGCTAAGCCGCTAAGGCATCTTTGGTTTCGAAACCTTTTCCAGTTACAATAACTCAATCAATGTAGTAAATCTTAACCCGTGGTTCTGCAAAGAAAAGATCATAGTCGTTGGATCTACATGATACAATCTTAGCCGTCCAAAAGATAATTCATTAAAACCAAGTTTCTCTCCCCTCGAGAAGAGTCTTTCTTCCTATCCCAGTTAAAATTTCTGTGTGAAATTGTATGATTCTTGAGCGAATCTGTAGTGAGAATATCATGTAATAGAGTTAGTCCGAGAATTTGGAGGTCCAATTGTAGTGCTTTACTTTAGAGGAAATTACACTAGACCAGGTATTTAGTTTTGACTTTCTAAAAATCAGGTTTTGGCTTTTTTTAATAAAAAATCAGGTATTAATTTTACAATTAATATTAATAATAATATTTTAAAATTTTATTACTCTATACCCCCACCCCCACCCCCACCCCCACCAAATTTCCTAACCCTAAATAATCAATTCTCTCCACTCTCTCACTTCTCTCCAGCACCACCGACCACCGCCTCCCTTCCCCCCTCCCTCCCTCAACGCTGCTGCTGTGGGTGTCCAGCGTCGCGGCGACACCCACAGCAGCGTCGCACGACGCTGCTGGGGGTGTCCCAGCAGCGTCATGCGACGCTGCTGTGGTTGCGATCGACCTCTTTGTGTGTTTTGGGTGGGGGTGGGGGGGACTGTGGGTGTGTGTTTCCCCCCTTTCTCTCTCCGTCCACAGCAACCCCTTTTCCCCTTTCTCCCCCTCTACTGCTGCCGTTCAACAACGTTACAGTGACTAAGGCGAAGACATTGAAGCAGGTCAAGACCCACGCATTAGTGTTTGCTGGAACGTCAACATTTTCCCAACTTAATGTTGTTTGATGTTTGCCTCATCAACATCACAACTGGAGGGTAGAGTTGAAGTGTTTCGTTTAGTATGCAGGCTATCTGTTCGACGAAATGCAAAGTTCAGTGGAAGAGGTGTCAAAGTAAAAAGGTTCAATCATTTTCTAAACGTGGTTAGTTTGTGTTCTTGTGGTGGTGATAAAATTTGTATGGGTTTGTAGTGGCGGTCGGTGTGGTGGTGGTGGTCGTCGATTTTTTTTTATTATTGTGACTAATGAAGTTAACTGTGACCTTAATAAGATATCCGTGACCTCGGAATCGGAGCAGTTATCTGAATTAAGCTAACTGTGACCCCGAATAAGATATCTGTGACCTTATAATTTTTTTGAAGAATAACTAATGAAGTTAACTGTGACCTTAATAAAATACACGTGACCTCGAAATCGGAACAGTTATCTGAATTAAAGCTAACTGTGACCTTAATAAGATATCTGTGATCTCGAAATCTGTGAACTACATATTTGAAAATACGTAACTGTGACTAATTAAAAATCTGTGACATATAAATTTTTTTCATTTGTGACTTCAAAATAATCTGTGACTGAATAATTTGATAAGTTGTGATCAAAATTAAATTTTTAACTACTTAATAAGGTATCTGTGACCTTGGAATCGGAGCAACGGTCACCGAAAAATAGTCGTCGGAATTAAGCGTGGCCGGAGAACAATCGACGGAGTAGTCGCCGGTCACCGGAGTAGTCGTCGGAGCGGTGGTGGAGGTGGCGGTTGAGTGGGGTGGGGTGATTATATTATATTATAGTTAAATATTTAATTTAATATATTAATTGTAAAATATAATTAATTAATTAATGAAAAAACCTGAGTTTTGTAATTTTAAACTTTGGGGCATGATTTTTGATTTCCTGAAAGTAAATCTCTGAACCATGAATTTTTCCCTTTACTTCATGTAATATGCAATTAGATTTGAGGAAGGGGTGGTAAATGGGTCGAGCTGCTTCTGAGCTCGTGGGCTTGGCCATTGGACCTCTCGAGCTTGTATAGGGACAAGCCGAGGCCCGAGCTAATCACCAAAAAAGTTTAACAAGTCGAGCAGGGCTTAGCTCGTGAGGCCCATGAGCCGGCTCTTTTTTTTTTTTGTTCGTTTCTTGACTTAGTTCATTAATTTCATTAAAAAAAAATTGCTTGTTTTTGGACTTATTTTGTCAACTCTTTCTTTCTTCTTCTTCTTCTTTTTTTTTTTTTTAAAAAAGGAGCCAGCACGTGAGCGGCTAAGAGTTGAATTGAGCATAGGGTTTGGACAAGAGCCGAGCTCAGTGTTTAAGGGCCGAATCAGCTCGGCCCACTAACACTCCTAACTTGAGGCGATTAGGGGTTCTTCAGTGTATTGATATGGATATCCTTTTGATATGTTTGATAATAGTGCAATGGGGGAGCTTTGGTCTACCCAACACTTTCTATTGTGGGAACAAAAATCAAGATATAATATATTTTAAAACAATATAATGTTAATGAAAATAAGTTAAATACATTATTACAATTGTGCCCCCATGCATTTTCATACTTTGAAATCATCGATGGCTACATAGAAGAAATTTACACCGAAGTGATGCAGATTTGTTATTCCTTGAGTGTTACATTGTGAACGAACTAGATGTATAAATATATCATTCATGTTGGGAACATTAATATTATTTTGCAAAAAGAGGAAACTGTTCTAAAAAATGATTCACGTCCATTGTCCCTCCTTGTTTGGACTCATTCTTTACTTATTTTCACTAATCTCACGGCGTTGATAATATCTCAATTCCTCTTCTATAATGCTTTTGACAATTCATTTGAACTATCCAATAACTTCTTCATGAGATGCAGAGTGAATGTAAAATCAAATGTCAGGATTGATCCGAACAAAATATGCGCTTCACTTTCTTTTTCCACAACTAGTATCATCAGTGGCAATCATCTCAATGACATCACTATAGCTAAAAATATGAGAATCAAGTTAAGTAAAGAACTATAGTGAGAGCCCCAACGAGTATCATCAGGTCGCTTAAGAGTAGTCTCTTGATTAAGACCTTTTCCATTTGAGATTTCATCGAGATTCAATAACTTCAAGCCTCTTCTTCTCTCGAAAAAGATCACACCACCTAGTTGATCCCCTAACAACATTCACCACTTCATAACTAAAGTAAAAAATGTTTCAATTTTTGCATACTTGTTGCCACAGCTACAAGAGCTAATTGTAGTTGATGAGCAAAACAATTAATATAGAAAGCACTCGGATTCTCTTTCAAAATATGTGCTTTGAGACCATTATACTCACCTTGGAAACATGAAAGCGATAAGTAAAAGGGAAGATATGATGCAAACAATATAATTGTAAAGGTTCGATCAAGAATAATGATCTATGTATTCCGTTATCGAGCTTTTCGACACAGACAAGGTCTTTTCACTATATTGATTGACTTATGGTACAATCCAACCCTTTATAACGCTTTCGGTAACTTACAAACAAGAAGCAACGATCTCTATACAATATTAAGCTTTACAGGACTTCAATATGACATATGTAAGCCCAAAATAGGCTAACCAAGAGGGGGTGAATTGATTTTAAAATTTTTTCGAAAAATTAATTTAAATTCAAGCAAATAAAGATTAAGTAAATTAATTCAAATAATAAGGATGAATATAAAAGCGATAAGTAAAATGGAGTTAGATAGTGCAAACGATATGTTATAGAGGTTCGATCCAACCCAATGATCTACGTCCCCCGTTACCAAACTCTCCGTCACGATCAAGACCTTTTTCACTATGTTGATTGATTTGTGGTGCAATCCAACCCTTTACAACGCTTTCGGTGACTTACAATCAAGGAGCACCGATCATTTTACAATGTTGAGCTTTTTCGGGATCTCAACACGACCCACAATTTAAAACGAATTTACAAGTGAAATCTTCTTTTCTTTTCGAATGATAGAATCAAGATTGATAATAAGAAGAGAAGATAGTAATGAGTTTAGCTCAAAGTGTTAGATGAAAAAAAAAACTTCTTGAAGAAACTAAAGATTTTGACAAAGTTAAATCGCTCAAAAAATTTTCAAGAGTTTGATGCTTTTTGATATTCTCAAAGATGGATAATAAGATGGTTGTGAACAATACAAAGCCTTACTTAATGCTCAAGAAAAGGTGAAAACAAGTGAGGGAATAGTGAGGTATTTATAACACTCAAAAACTCTGAGGTACCAGACGCACTTTACCAGACGTCCGGTAATATACCGGATGGTCAACTGGCCGTTATTTTTTGTCAGAAGATTGGATCGTTGGAGCATTTTGATTATACCGGACGTTCGGTACAGTCAAAGGTACTTGAAACATCCTCGTTTTTAAATTTTGTCAAATGTAAATGCTGGAGGGACGTTTAAGATGTTTTTCAAAGTTTTTGTCATATTAAAAATATGTGTTACGATTTTTTACTTTTGAAAAATATAATTTTCAAGTAAAACATTTTTGTCGTAAATTTTGTAAAATCAAAACTTTGAGCTTGTCACGATACATTACCAAGTATTAATGCGTTTTACCTTTACATATAATCGTATAACGTCTAAGTACTTAGTTTGAATATTTGACGCGCATTGCTTGATGGTACTTTGACTTGTGTCTCGATTTTGTTGAGGCAACCTTTTGCGGGATATGTAAAATCATTCTTCATGGACTCGATTGTTTGATCATGTTTCCACGTTAGCTATTGTGTGCAAATATCTTGGTCTTGAACTTTGTGTCATCGAATGTACTTATGTGCAATAACCACTATGGACACTTTAATCAATTTGTTAGCAATAAACATAATTTGTTTGTGATAATCAAAATGAGAAGTCAACCATAGGTCAACAATCTACACTATTGAATTTTACGGGATCTCAATATGACTCATACTGTGACTTACAACAAGAAACACCAATTCTTATACTATGGAGCTTTCACAGGACCTCAATAAGACCCACAAGTTTAGAGTAAATGATTTTACAATAAAAATTCAATCTTAATAAATAATACAAATGAAGTAAGTACTAAGAGAATCTAACATTTTAATGAATAATAATAAATGATAGCTCAAGTATTAGATGAAAAACTTTGATGAATATGATAATTAGAAATTTGATTCAATCAATCAAAATTTTTTAAATGAAAAGATTAAGAAGAAATAGATGCAATATAAATTCAAAAATCTTTTCAAAATATATATCTTTCAATAAATGATTGTAATAAATTAAGTACCAAGAAATAGATGAGAAACTTTGATGAATGTAATAATTTTACAAGTTTGATTCAATCAATCAAAATTTTCAATATGAAGAAGTAGAAGAAATATATACAATGTAAGTTAAAAAATCTTTAAAATATATCTCACTTTTATGAGTAATAGAAATAAGTTAAATACAAAAGAGAGATGAAATTTTTTGATGAAATTGGTGATTACAAAATTTGAATCAATCAAAGTTTTTGATATGAATAAATAAATGAAATGAATGCAAATGTAAGTTTAAAGAAATTTCTCAAAATGTATCTCACTCTAATGCACTTGAAAGTATCTTGAAGAATAGAAAGAATGGGGATATTTATAGAGTTTAAAGAGCAAAACTTTTTGGAAGTTCGGAAGAGTAGCTGGTTGACTGCCTTATGTCCGAAAGATCAATATAGTCGTTGTGCAACATAAATTCAGAATGGTCAAATTTTGGATTGTTGGACCTTTTCGATCGACCTCCACTCCCGGCTGATCGATCGTCGCTGGTTGACCGTCGGACAACAACCTTGGCAAATGTTGTCAATTTCCATGTTTTGGTCCCATTTGATCCGTTTCGAATATTTTGACAAATGTAGACTTTTGGAATGTGTTTTTAACTAGTTTTCAAGGTAAATGATGTATTGAAAAATATGATCTAAGTATAAGCATTATTTTGAAAATCAATTTCACTTTTGATCAAAATATTTTATCAAAATAACTTTAATTGCAAAAAATAGCTTTTAATGCATAAAAAGGTTTTTTGAGCTTGAAACATTCATTGTTAAATATCAAAATATTAGTACATTTACATTTGATGTAAGAAAGTCTAGTCTTTGACGTTTCTTTGAAGCTTAGCTCTTAGGCTCTCATCTTGATTATGTTTTGATGTTCGACTTTTAAGCTCTTGATCTTGATCTTTCATTGATATTTGTCTTTTAAGCTCTTGTCTTGAATGCTTGGATGACTTGATGACATCAATCTCGACCTTCTTAATAATTTTGATTTGTGATAGTCTTGATTTTGATCTTTTGACGACGATTGATCAATTTATCATGGATGCTTTGAAAACTATAATCACTTAAAATTCAATTATTAGTAAAAAAAAAAAGATTAACTTGTTTGTTATAATCAAAACTTTAAGACTATAATCAACCATATGTCAACAAATATAAATTTCCTATTGTGGATGGGGTTATCAAAATAATTCCAGAAAAGCATAGCAATGAGCAAACAAGTATAATCAACTCTATTACATTTCTTTTAATAACCAAATTCTACTAATAATGAATATGCTACTTAGATTATCAAATATTTTTTTCTGTAAATCATTAGTCTACTTTTGACATCTAGAGAAGTTAGGTACTTCTTTCCTGCAAATTATTTTTCTCCTTTGTAACTCGTTCCACTCGCCTCTTCTTTTTCTATGACATCATCCATATGTAATTCTAAAATCCCTTCCAAGGTACAAAAAAAAAAAAAAAAAAAAAAAAAGGTTTGTAATTGGTCCTTTGTTCTTTCTATCCCGTTTTCAATACCTAATTAGACTTGAAACTGTTGGAATTCATGGGTATATCTTCTATATATTAAAAGTGGCTATGAAACAGAGGATTAACAGAATTTCTTGTTCCACCGTTAACTTTAACTGATTTTGTGAAGTAGCAATTAAGCCACCCTTTGTGCCCATTTAACTTCTGCCTGTTGGAGTTCCATTATATAATCGTATTGTTCTTGAAAATGGTGTTTTGGATCCAAAAGAAAGCTACTCGTCTGCTGGTATGAAACCGCATCTTCTTGGTCCAGTTCGGGTTGGAAGCCGCTGGTGTGGTTCTTCTTCTTAAAAACCCTGCAGACTACCCACCCATCTTCCTGTTTTGACAGTATCAAAGGTTTAATCTTAGTATATGTAACAGAAAAATAGAATTTAAATTTCTAGATATGTAAGAAAAAAATTGTAATATTTTACGAGTTATTACTGAAAACCTGCATTGCGGATCCAGCACGCGCGCTCCTTCGTCGGAAAGTGCAGTCCGGTCGTGTGTGGAAGCGTGGCGGACGAAGCTTCAATCTGGGGAAGGAGGTAAGGTTTTCGGCCTTTTGTGTTTGTTTGTTGTGCTCCAGTTTGGGTCTTTTAAAAAAAAATTAGCCCAAACCGAAACCAATCCATCTAATATCAGCCTGCTTTACAAATGACAAACTAATCCATTTCCGCACACAATTCACAATGGAAATGAAAAGGGCAAGAGTTGAAGACTGAAGACCGCAAGAGCTGCAAGACAATTCGACGACAGGCGAACTATGAAGTCGAAGGCCGAAGGCGAAGGGTAAGGGTCAAAGGAAGCAGAAGCATGGGACGCTCGATCTCGACTCGGTGACGGTGAGCACTTGGCTAACTTGCTTGGGTAATTTTTGTGTTGCACATTTGAAATTTGCTGATTATTACTTGCTGCTGGGCGTATTTTGTTTATTTATTCTGTGACTATGAGTGTGAGATCGTGTAGTGTAGACTGTAGACTCAAATTTGTGTGCCTTGCTGCTGGCTGGTGCCTTCCTAATTTGCTTGCTTGGGTATTTTTTTCCTTGGTTTTTATTATTTGTTAATTGTTAATTTGTTATGATTTATGTTTATGAGTTAATTGACAAATGATAGAGTTTATGAGTTAATTGACATATCCTAGGCTTGTGCATTATCTTCCATCTGTTATAGCTGGTGCAACAATGGTATACGTGATTCGAGAAATAGAACCATGTAATGGAATGGAATACCAAAATCAGCTTATGAGTGTGCTAAGAATCAGCAAGGTTAGCTTTTTTACTTTTTGAGTCCATAATTGAGTCTAAAGGTTTCCAGTTTGTATTTTAGTTTCTTAATTCTTGTATGAATTATAACATGAAAGAATTGATGATTGTGCTAAAATTTTCATTTTGATGCTTACCTCATCATCATCATCATCATCTTCGTTTTTTTATTTTTTATTTTTTGTGAAATATCTTTCAAATTGATATGATTCTGCATGGACCCCATTTTTTCCTTTTCAATTAATAAGTTATTGGCTATCATTTTGCTCTATTTTCCAGAAAAACTTATTCTAATAATTGTTAATTTTCTTTTGCCGATAGAATTAGCATTTTGGGCTTTGAGAAATTATTTCCTTTGCAAAGTAATTCTAACGAAATTCTGTAGCATTTTCTATCTTATGTGGATATGTATTTTGACTTATTTTGTTCAAATTTCAGGAATATGTGTACAACATGCTCCAATTCAGATGAGGTTACATCTTGTCTTTTCGGAAATGGAACAGGACATCATGAGTTTTATAATTTTTATCTGATCGGATCTTTCGTTGATTTACTTCTTGTAGTTATGGATGGGTGTATATATTCTTGATTTATTTGCAAGGCTTCACTCCAAAGTAAATGGTGAACCCATGGAAGACTTATGTGAAGCTCTCTGCTGTGCTCATGGGTTCAAATGGACGTACCAAAGGCTCTCTGGCTTTTCTCAACTATCCAGCACAGCTCATGTTCAAATCCACCAAGGTGAAAAAGAAATCCTTTAGCTTTCTTTAATTGTGTTGCAAGATAAATGGGTTTGCTTAAGCTCTGAATTTGCTTATATTTGGACATTGTCATGATAGTTGGTAAGTTAATGACTTGTCCTAAATATCACTGTGTGAACATAATCATAAAAGTTAAATGTGCTGCTCTGGTTTTATTATGGTTGGTACCTTGTTAAATGTCTTGCTGACTTTTCACAATTATACTTGTTGCCTTTTAGGCGTGCAAATTTAACTTGGATTTGTTCCTACGCGAATGGTTTATAAGTTGAACATTACAGTTGAGTTAGTTATTCCCTTGGGTAAATTAATTAGTTGATTGGGAGATATTTTGCAAAGATCTTTGAGAATAATAATCACAAAAGATGCCGCCTACTCCTACATTTTTGTGAGTAACTTCTTTCTGACCATTAATCTTTGTGTCTTGATTACTATATGGGTGAATTGTATCTTTTTGGTTTTTGACCTCGCGATCAAAGGACATCAATGCAAATAGCAGAAATTGTTTTATTCTTACAATATTTGTAGATACTGATGATAGTGTTCACTTGCTTAACTATATACAGGTTCTAGAAGGTGTTATCAAGTATACATGGCATGCTCTGCCTATTGAACAATGGGATGGCATGAAAAACTATATTTCTGAAGTTATAGTTAAGGTATGATCCCCTCCTTTTGGTGGGCAAAATTGAATGATATGCTCTCTTTGTTGTATATTTTCTAACGAGCATGATTTCTGAATCTTTTTCTTTGCTTGATTGACGAGATCTTTTTTCGGCGGGACAGTCTGTATGTCAACAAGCTCAATACTTCATTGGTCCGGGTAATGTAGTTCTGTTTCCCAAAATATGCTCACTAATGGGGCTTTCAGTTGCACGAGTGGCGAGCCAGGTGGCAAAATTTTGTTCCAGACTTAGTTGTAGCTGCAAAAATAAGTGAAATTATTTGTGAGAATTGCATGGCTATACTGAAAGTAAGTCAATAGTTCCATCTCTCCCTGATTTTTTTAATAAAGTACATGCAGTTCACAGTGTTGTTAATTGTCAACTTCTAAGTGAAGAGGTCTTCGACTTTTCAAGAGGTGAAATGCTTTGACAGAAGATTAAAGAGTTGAAACAATCACTAAACAAGTTACAATTTGACATATTCTCTTTGGAACTACATCTTCTGATGTATAGTTCATTGGCTGCTAAATCTTCTTTGGTGGTCTGTTGACTGACACATTTTAGGTACTCAACTTATAGTAGCATCAAGATATAGGTGTCAATTCGATTTGTTTATTTTTGTATTCATGTGTGCACCTAAATTCTTGATGAAGACAAAGATTTGAACCTCAAGATGAGATCAAATCTCGAGGAAATGGAATACTTGGGTAAATTATTAGCCTTCATATCTTTTGTTTTAGAAACGGCCCCTAGATTATAAATATTACCTTTTAATTTTTGTAGGCATACAATGCTCTCTTTGTATTAATGCAAAGAAATATTTAAATTTTGAGATTCAAGATTGGTGACTGATGAAATCAAGAATGGATTAGCATTATATTTTGTATTGAATCTTCACTGTAACTTTCTATTTGTCTTTTATGTTTAATCAAACACTGCTGAGACACAGGTTTCTAACGAGAATTTTGAACATAAAAGTAGTTAATATTTTGTTCATGGATTCAAATTTGTGTTGCAACAAAAGGCCAATGCTACAATGGTAAAATTGTAACGTTGAATTTTCACCTTTAGAACTCACTTTTCCATTGCAGAAGAACATTCTATTGAATACCTAATGAAATCGTTGCGATTTGTCAATATCTCCGTTGATTTGGATGATCCTTGAGAATTGATTGGTTTAGTTATCTCATTCTTTGCTTAATTCCAGTGTGGTGACAAGCTTGGTCTAAGTTTAGAATTGATTGGTTGAGTTAGACAAAGTTCTCGATGAAGTCAATTAAATTTTAGGTGGTTTTAATTTCGTTTATTTAATTAACCAAAATTACATCTTCATTAATAATAAAATTATTAAATATAAACTAAGCAAACGTGCATTGCACGTTGCTTACACCTAGTAAAGATTAAAATGTGTGAATAAAAAAATTCTCCAATAGGTGAAAAGATTGGGTGTTACTCTTCAAGTGCAAAAGTTGCATAATAAAAAATCATGACATTTAGATAAGGTGCAATTTAGATCATTCATCTTGAAATAGTGTTGTGATCTAATGGTTGAAATTAATTTATATCAAAAAATGTAATTATTTGAAGAGACAAGTGAAAATATATAAATAGGACATTCATAATTCATTTTTCTTAATTATTTCCTTCTCTAAATTATGCAAAAATAATTTTCAAATACTTTTTGAGTTTCGTATTCAATATCTTTCGTTCTAAAAGATTTCAATTAAGCATTGATTTGCTTGGCAAAATTAATATTGTACTATATTAGTTTAGGAAGAAACGTTGTATCTTGAAAGATTGACATCAATTTCATCTTGTTATCATCAGTGTAGTGGACGAAATCTGTTTTAAGGAAATTTGCATTTGCTTACCTCACTTCATTTTATTTCTTTCTAAACTATAAAATGAGTAAGTCGCGACTTACTCATTATTATGCACATACTTTATCCAACGTAAACTATAAAATGATCCAAGATTTTAATTTAAAGCCACGCCAACTGTGTAGCTCGTGACATATTAATCAGCGAATTTGATCTCCTAAGCACGGTGCTTAATTCATGCTAAACACCGTGCTTAAGTGGCAAACAAACTACCTACTATTATAGTGTGCTACCTAAATACAATGTTTAGCATTAACTAAGCATCTTGCTTAAGAGATCATTATCTATTAATCAGAACCATATGTTCTGGCCAAATAATTGACCGCAAATTGGTTTAGATATTTCTACAAGGAAAATGCTGGGTGTACTGGAGAACCCTCACTGACAACTCACATGGGAGGCGATGGGGTAACTTTTTTAAATTTTTTTATTGAGGTGGGTTTGGCGTGAGTTGCCTGTACACCCACCATTTCCCATTTCAGATTAGTCTAAATGTACACAATCAATTACATAATGGATTACACCCCCCTCACATGGAGGGAGGCTCACGCACAATAAAATATTCGTGGGCCTCCCTCCATGTGAGGAGGGTGTAATCCATTAGGTAATGAATTGAGTGTACATCTAGCACAACCCAAAGCACAATTTGTATTAATTTACAGAGACAAATTTTAGTGGTTCCAAAAGTTTGTACAGAGAGAGAGTGGAGGAAAGCAAGTGGATGAACATAAAAATAATAATTTACAAAAATAAGAATAAAAATTGAAACCCTCATCACACAATTAACTTTAAAATTTCATACCTGAAGAATAGAGAAAAGAGATTGGAGAAGAATGATTTATTTGAATCGAATAATAGAGACTAAAGATTGAAAATTGAAGATTGGAGGAGGAGGAGACAACCTCAATAATGTGAACAATTTCAATCAACGGTTACAGGCGAAGACAACCTCAATAATGTGATCTCAAGTCAAGGATGAAGGCCTTCATCCAATAATTTATATCTTAGATAAAGAAAGAAATCAGCAATCAGTACTTTTCTGCTACCTCTTGCAGGCAGGAACATAGTTCTTGTGGTTTAGAGAACATAGCCATGTGATCTGCACCAGAAATCATTTTCACCTCATCACATGGAATCTTTTCGACCAACTTCCTCTGGAATCCCGGCTTTAAAACATTATCATTTTCACAAATCAAATAAACACGGCGAACCGAACCATAATTTTCTTTTGAAAGAGCCATTTCTTTCTGAAATTCTGGTCCATGGTAGGAAACCACTGGTCTCATCAACAAGGTTGCAAGAACCAAATCCTGTTAGAATCGAATGCAAAAAATTAGGAGACTCTCGAGGCTTGAATGAGCAGGACATGATGGGAGGGAATTAAAGAGTATTGCATTCTGATCATTCAAAGATCAAGCATGAAACATACAAAAGTAATGTAAATTTGATACATGCACCATAATTTAGTAAATGCTGATATTCAACCTCGGGAGGGGACAACTGATATAACCGACTAGCTAAATACTTGGGGCCAGAGAGGAAGGAGGTGGGAGGTTTGTCCACTCCATTGCCGAATGTTGCTTGGCTGTCCATGTCATCCAACTGTTCGAGGTACTGTATGTAAGCCAAGAATTATGATATTAGCGGCTTTTTTCTCTATAAACGTAACCTTTATTCGCATCCAAGGAAGAAAGTGAAGAGGATTTGCAAGTCATCACCTCTTTACGAATGGCAAGACCGTCAATATCAGGACTCAGCATGAAGGATGAGACGAAAACAGCAACTTCAATTTTCTGAGGGAACCTTTCCATTGCAAGAGATATGCAAAGTCCACCAAGGCTATGGCCAACCAGAATCACCCTCTCCTCTGACGTCAAAGCCGCCAAAAATTCTAGCAAAGGGTTGCAGTAGTCGGAGAAGGAGGCTAGCTCCTCCAAACGCTTAGGATGAACACCTACAGCTGCCATGTCGAGGGCTGTGACTCGATGGCCTTTCGACCTTAGAAGAGTCACCACTTTGTACCAACACCATGCACCGTGGCCTGCTCCATGAACCAGCACAAAGTGCTTCTGTTTCTCACTCTTCTCCATGGTCTTGCTCTTGGTTCTCTACTCTCTCCTTTAATTTGAGAGATCTTTTTTTAGCAATCACTAGATCTTTTTATAACTATCTGTGTCACTAATGTGACATTAAATGATAATTATAATTAAATGAATTATTTAATTTCACATTTCATTTAACATATCACCTAACACCACATAAACTGTGGTTTTAACTTCAGAGGGGCGAAATAACATTACTCATTTGACATTTCACAAAGTGATTTTGGTATTGGACGTTTCCAAATACGTGGCCATCAGACGCCTACATCGCAACTATGGCATAAGGTAATGATGATTTGTAGTTGCATAATCATTACATGCTTGTAATTGGTTGAAAATTTTATAAAAGTTGTAGGTGATATGGAATATGTGATTACTTAACCATAATTGATTTGATCTTCGCCTCATATGAAAACAATATTTTTCTCGTAGCATATTCAATCATACATGCATGTTCATGTTTTACTTTTCGCGATTTATTTATAATATAAAATACTAATGATTAGATCCAAAGAACTTGCCTTTACTTGGGAGTCGTCTCGCTGAAATTTGAAGCAAAATTTCACGAAATTTTCAAGGATTATATAGAGTAACAATTTTATCTTTTTCAAATTTATAATTGTTAATGAGAGGTAAAACAAGAGAACAATTACAAAAAATATGTAATCTTCTTTTAGTGGGTATTCCTTCCGTAGAGCAGTGAAATATAAGTTTTACCCTAAATGGTAATAAAGGCTACTTTCATCTGCATCTAACTGGAACGAGCTGGCAGAGGATAAGCCTTTGCACTTTAATCACAAATTTCTTATCCATTTCCACCGCAATGTCTCATGTCATTTGTCCAATTAAAATTTGTATCACTGTTGATGCATAGGAAATATAAGCCCCTGTTTGTTTCCAATTCAACAAGAAATGGCTATAACACTGTAGCAACAGTACAAATTTTGCTTGAAATAGAGACAAACAGGCACTAAATATTATCAACTCATTCTGTCTAACAAAATGTCTGTTTTTTACTTTGCTACCACCAAAATTTCCACGTTTCAGATTTTTATATAATTTCTCAACATCTCGTGGCCCTCGTGCCTGATACTGTTGATAAGGTTTATTCAAATAATGCTCATTTGGTATGTAATATCGATCGAGACTCTTCGTTGAGCAACTGCAACTAGCTTTTAGATTTTTTTTTCCCATAATTCATAAGATATGTTCAGCGTGAAACCTTCGCAGAATATAGGAAACTTCATACCATTAGGTAGAAGTAATTCCAGACAAAAAATAACGATGGGAGGGGTAATGCAACAAAAGCATTTTGTGGCAACGCATGGTGTTGGCCATGGATCTTGGGTCTACTACAAGCTTAAGCCCCGCATCGAGGTGGCCGGCCACCGTTTTACTCCGGTTGACTTGGCTGCATCCGGTGTCAATGAGAAGAAACTCGAAGAGGTTCTCACATTAGATGAGTATACGACACCATTGTTGGAGGTTTTGGCCTCGATTCCCGAGAATGAGAAGGTGGTATTAATTGGACATAGTGGCGGTGGAATGGCGGCTTCCGTAGGCATGGAGAAGTACCCGGAAAAGATCGCGGTGGCAGTCTTCTTGAATGCAATTATGCCAGATTCTAAAAACAGGCCATCTTACGTCTTGGAACAGGTAAAATGTTATGCTAACAATCTTTAACATTACCTCACATTGCTATTGTTTAATAAGGCAATTAACAATTTTTTTTTTTTTTTAATTACTCAAAAGTATTCTGCAAAGACTCCATTAGATGCATGGCTCGACACTCAGTTTTCAACTTATGGCTGTCCACCCATAACATCATTGCTCGTGGGTCCAAAGTTCATAGCGTCCTCTCTTTACCACTTATCCCCAGTTGAGGTACGTATGATTCTATCTTATTTGTTAAACTGTCTAGTATTGATTGTATAGTCCAGCACCTCATTAATCAGGACAGTGTAATCCTAGTTGTTTATTATAATTGGATCACAGGATCAAGCATTAGGGACACTCTTGATGAGGCCAGGGTCATTGTTTATTGAAGATTTGCTCAAGGCAGATAATTTCACGGATGAGAAATTCGGATCCGTCCCTCGAGTTTTTGTGGTAGCAACTGAAGATAAAACAATACCACCGGAATTCCAGCGATGGATGATTGAAAACAACCCAGTGAAAGAAGTGAAGGAGATCAAAGGTTCAGACCATATGCCAATGTTTTCAAAGCCTGATGAACTTTGCCAGTGTTTGGTGGAGATAGCAGAAACATATGCTTAATCGTTTTGAATTAGTACTGCAGGGGTGGACCTAGGGGGTCCTGGGCGTGGGGGGCATCCCCAACTTTTGAGATTTTTTTTTTTATATATATAAAATCGTGTTTGGTATCGATTAAAATCTAAATTTTAATCTAAATCAAAGTTAACAATTAATTTTAATAATATATTTCATGGAACTGTTTAATTTTTATCAAAATTTACTAAAAATTTGATTTTAATCTCCACCAAACGGGGGTAAAATCACAATAAATTTGAATTTCGATAACGTATTAATTTTAAAAATTCTTCGACGATCGTACGTTAATTGAATCTACAAATTGCTTATGTCATCTCAAAATTTATTTCGAGAACTACATTATGGGCGTATCGAATAGTCCAAACATATATTAAAAATACGTTAAATGTGAGTCTTAAAAAAAGAAAAAAGACGTCTAACTCGTTTTTTTTAATTTAATTATTTCATTAATATTTATTATTTTTGTGATATAAATTTTTCAATATAATTTTCATCATTTTATTAGGAAATTTTATATGGAATATGACATAAAAATTTCTCGAAATTTTACATCCGAAAAAGTCATATTCCATGTAAATTTTTGGATGTAAAATTACGTGGGGTATATTTTTTTGACCTTAAATTTTCGATTGTAAAATTTCTCCAAACTTCTTTGCAAGTTCGATTGTGCCCTTTAACTTTAAAGTTCTGTCCGTCCCTAATTATTAGGAATACTCGTAAAGTCATTTTTCTAGCTAAATGCATGTTGAATACTTCTGAATTTAAGACCAAAGGAATGATATTTTATTAAGACAATTCTGCACTCTATACAATTTTAAGGGAAAATTAGGTTGTCTACCCTATTAAAATAAATCTTTTGATTAATACCTTTTAAACTAATTAAACATTTTAATCAAGTAATAATTACGTCCTAATCTAAACTAAACTTTAATCCCCCAAGTAAAACCCCGAAACACACAGATGCTCAACAAGAAGAAGAAAGCCACTATTCTTCTTCTTTTACTATTTCATTTTTATTCCACACCGTCAAATTTCGAATCGAAAATGGCTGTACTTTTCTCTCCGCCTACTACTGTAGTAGCTCCATTGGTGGCAAGTTCTAGTCCTGTCGTGGCCGAACCTAGGGCTGGGCAAAATGTCCGAACCGAACCGAATCGAACCGGAACCGAACCGAACCGAACCGAGCGGGTTTTTTAAAATGAAATACCCGAACGGGTATCCGAATCGAGAACCGAATGGTTTGGTTCGGTTCTCGGTTCTCGACTAAGAACCGAAGAACCGAATAAGAACCGAACTTTTTTTTTTTATATTGGATAAATTAATTTCTTTTATTTTTTCTAAACAAATTAATAATTTTTTTCTTATTAAATCTTATTAGTTGAACAATTTAGAGTTTATTTATGTTTGTTAGTTGTGTTTTTTTCAATTTTTTCTTATATAGTTTCTTAATAGTTAGTATGGAAAGTCAACCAACTAATAATTACATTAAATAGTTGGTAAGTATTATCAATACTTTAAAATATTTTATATTTGTGACTTCTAATTTATATTTCACTTTTATGTAGATTTGAAGGTTTGAAACAAATGAATTATTGATATGAATATCGAAGTTTTATTAGTAATATTTACTTTTTGGTATTTGTATTTGACAACTTATTATTTATATGTTATTAAATTAGATTACGTTAATTTGTAAAAGTTAAGATTGAACTTGGTATTTGTATCTACTTTTTGTTATTAATATTGGTATCCACTTTAAGGTATATTTATGTAATATTATTTTAAATGTTAAAAAATTTAATTATAGTACGGAACCGAACGGAACCGAATAGAACCTAACCGAACCGAACCGAAACCGAATGGTTCCAAAATTATATTTGGAACCGACGGTTCCATTTACTAAATACCCGAAAATTTCTGGAACCGAAAAAAACCGAACCGAATCGAACCGAACCGACCCGCGCCCACCCCTAGCCGAACCGCAGAAAGTCAATTACATGAACCTTCATTGCCCAATTCCCTACGAGGAGATTCACCGCGAAGCTCTCATGTCCCTAACGCTAGAACTTGACTTAATCAGAAATTTTCATTGAGTCACAGCGTGATGATGGGCCCTACAGAAATTTCTTCTCAGTCATCTGAATCAATTAAAATTCCCACTGCTCACTATGAGTTTGGTGCTAACTTTATAGACCCAAAGTTGATGTTTTTTGGGAGGTTATTGACTGATGGGAGTCTAACTCTACCATATATTTTTGCCTGGTGCTAGTGCTGGTGGAGGTAGAGGATTGAGAGGAGGTGCAGACGGAGGTGGTTGCTGAGTAGGTGGTGGTATAGGTGGTGGAGCTGGAGGCTTTGGTGCTGGTGGTAGAGTAGGCGGAGGCGAAGGCTTTGGTGCTGGTGGTGGCCTCCATGGTATGTATTGTCATCCAAAGAGAAGGCACAAGCCTGTAGTCTTGTCAATTTTGACACCATTGAGATTTTAGTAAGGGCAGAAGAATATAATTGTATTCTTCTGCTTGGTAAGGTGACCTGAATTTCTTTAGGAAATTGATTTGAAATCCTAGAGCTTATAAATTCTTCTTAATGTTGTGCCGAATATTCACTCTTCAATGCCGAAGTGTAGTGTTCTAATGAGTCAGATTTCAGCTCGTTTATTTGAAATTTATTGATTGCTTGTGTCGAATTACATTTTGTGCATAATGGATTGTCTGACTTTAAAATTTTCAAATGTTTATTGGAAAGTTTTGTTTTTGCCTTGCATTATTAGCCTTAAATAGGTTAGCCCCAATCGGCAAATTTGTGTAGGATAATACAAGAACGGGATCATAATTATGCACTAATGCCACCTGATCATGCTTTGATTATATCACTTTTTTTGTCACTTTATTGAATTGATTCCAATGAACCACAATCATGCAACAAATGCCACTTGATCATACTTTGATTATGTCACTTTTTTCTGTTACTTTATTGAACTTATTCTACTTTTTAAATGGTGTTTTGTCACTTGTTTGAATTTCTGTCACTTTTTTTTATGTTTGCCACTTTTTTAATCTTTGTCAATGTTTGTCACTTTTTTCAGTTACTTTCTTGATTTCTATCACTTTTTTAGTGACAAATATCAATTTTTAATAAAAGTAATATTGTATATAATTTTTAATAAAAAAGTAAAACTTAACTTTAAAAGTGACAATAGATCACATTTTCATTGTCACTTTTTTTTTTACGTAATCAGCATGTAGATTGGCCTAAACGTGGTGATTATTTTAAGAACATGATTACTGGTGTTGCACAAATGGATGGTGCTATTTTGGTATTTGTCTTTCTTTTTAGTTTTATCACTTTTTTTGAGTTTGTGTTACTTTTTTTTTAAAAAGTGACATTTTTTTATAAAAAAAGTGACATTGCGTCATCTTTTCATTTTACACAATATTTTTTACTTCCTAAAAATTTTTCAAATGATTTTTCAAAACATCCCTAATTTTAAGGGTATTTTTGTAAGTACCCCCAATTTTAATGCATATGGAACACGCACTTGGCACCAGAGACGGATCCACATGGGGTCATGAGGGGTCAAATGACCCCACTTTTTTTTTTTTCAGTTTTCCTCTTGAGTTTCTTTTTTTTTACATAAATATTTTTGAATTTTCATCCTACCAAAAAAATTGTCTCGAGCCACTATCAAAATATTCCTCTCTCTCCCTCTCTCTTATCTCCCTCAGTCACTCCATTCTCTCTCAATGTTTACTCTTTCTTTCTCTTTTTCGCACGCTCATGCAGCTTTCAAAATAGTTTCCAGATTATTCTACAAATGTCAGTTGGGAAGGGGAAGAAGCAGGGTTGGTGAAAAACCCAGAAAACTCTTTAAGAGTTCTTCTTCAAAGCCGGTGATGACTTGACTTCTACATGTACAAGTTGCATTATTGTCAAAAAAAAAAAAAAGAAGAAGAAGAAGAACAAGAACAAGAACAAGATGCACAATAAATTCAGATTATTTATTCAATCAGGTGAAAACAACATGACAATCAGACTATAATGCGACCTCAAATCAGGAACTTACATTCTAGGAAAAAAAAAAAAAAGAAAGAAAGAAATTGGTATAGGAATCAGTATTTTTCTGCTACCTCTTGCAGGAATGAACACAGTTATCGGGGTTTAGAGAACATAGCCATGTGATCTGCACCAGAAATCATTTTCACCTCATCACATGGATTATTTTCAATAGTCCAATTCTGGAGTCTCTGCTTTATAATAATATCATTTTCACAAATCAAATAAACACGCGGAACCAAGCCATGGTTTTCTTTTGAAAGAGCCATTTCTTTCTCAATTTCTGTTCCATCGTAGGAAACTACTGGTCTCATCAACAAGTTTGCAAGAGCCAAATCCTGTTACAAATCGAATTCAAAAATTAGTTGCTAGACTATCTGGGTATTTCAATTTTCAAATACAGCATATTTGTTAGAAACATCATAAACTTGGCAACAAAAATGATGATGATCAAATGAGCAATAAGGAGACCAAATAATCTTGGAGTCATGAGATTGTCAAATTCAAACAAAATGATAAATACAAAATTGTTAATTTGTTATTTGATAGTTTTTATCAATTTTTTGGATAAACACTAGCTATAGAGATTTGCAGAGCTTATTTTATTATAAATAGAAATAAATGTGTGCTGAGTGCTTATGACGTATAGTCATTGGTCAATAATATTTTAATCATATCTTTTATTTATTTTTAAGTTCTTATTATATTTTATTCTCGGTATGAGAGCCACTGTGAGCACTCAGCACGTCGCAAGTCTTCTTTTCAACTATCACTTTGCCATTCGTAAACATTGACAACTTTTTTATACTTATCTCTCATTAATTCTCGTCCATCAAATACATCCCACCAAATCCAAATAAAACAGAAACAAAAAATTTCATATCAAAATTGACAAATAAGTTCAAGAACATGTTGATCATTTCACCAATGAAGACATAGTCCCCACCAAATACCATCAAATCCAAACAATACAAAATCAAAAAAGAAATTCACACCAAAATTAACCCTCATTGCCCGGTGAAAGTCCTCTCATTCATGGTTGGATCATCACAATAGGCTTAGACATAATGCATGCACTATGAGAAGCACTTGAGATGCTTTTATACACAAGTGACATATTTTTGCAAGAATGAAGATAAAAATCATTACTCACTTTTTTGAACCAAATTGTGCTTTTAGCCCCAGTATAGTTTGCAGGAGGATGTTAGAAACTTCATACAATATAAATGATGAGGATCAAAGGAGCGATAAGAAGACTAGAAAATCTCGGAGTGAAAGATTGTCAAATTTAAACCAAATGATAAATATAAAGTTGTTAATTTGTTATTTGATAATTGTTATCTATTTTTGGATAAGCACTAGTTATAGAGAATTGTTGAGCTTATTTTATTATAATTAGAAATAAATGCGTGCTAGGTGCTATGACTTACAGTCATAGGTCAATAATGTTTTAATCATGTATTTTATTCATTTTTAAAATTCTTTTCATATTTTCTTCTATATTCAATACGTGGACATGATGGGAAAGAATTAAAGAAATATGAGATATGTGTCCAGCCCTGCCGTGTCACGTCTATTCTTGCACGTTGATCATTCTGTAAGTTTATGACATGATAGTGATTCGTGATGTTGAAAGATCAAGCATGAAACATACACACAAGTAATCAAATGCACCATAATAGTAATTGTTGGTGTTCTAACCTTGGGAGGGGACAACTGATATAACTGACTATGAAACATACACACAAGTAATCAAATGCACCATAATTTAGTAATTGTTGGTGTTCTAACCTCGGGAGGGGACAACTGATATAACTGACTAGATAAAATCTTGGGGCCAAAGAGGAGGGAGGTGGGAGGTTTCTCCACTCCATTTCCAAATGTTAATTGGATATCCATGTAATCCATGGAGCTGTATATAAGCCAAGAATTGTAATATTAGCGTTCAAGATTCAATGCATTACAGCCAAACAGTCAATAATTTACACCTGCTTTCTCTCAATAATAAAGAAAGTGAAGAGGATTTGCAAGACGTCACCTCTTGATGAATGGGACGACTGTCAATATCAGGACCAGGCATGACGGATGTGACAAAAACAGCAACTTTAATTTTCTGATGGAACCTTTCCGTGGCAAGAGATATGCAAAGTCCACCAAGGCTATGGCCAACCAGAATCACCCTCTCCTCTGACGTCAAAGCCGCCAAAAATTCCAGCAAAGGGTTGCAGTAGTCGGAGAAGGAGGTTAGTTCCTCCAAACGCTTAGGATGAACGCCTGCAGCTGCCATGTCAAGGGCTGTGACTCGGTGAGGTTTAGACCTTAGAAGAGTCACCACTTTGTACCAACACCATGCACCGTGGCATGCTCCATGAACCAGCAAAAAATGCTTCTGTTTCCCACTCTTCTCCATTCTTTTGCTCTTGGTTCTCTACTCTCAGCTTTAATCTAAGAGATCTATTTTAGCAACCTGTAGATTTATATATTTCTCAGTTTCTATCAAATGACTTGAATAGACGTGAGGACCATAATTGAAGGTGGCCATCAATTTCACAAAGTAATTGTGGTGTTAAACGTTTCCTAATGTGTGGTTCTGAATTTGCAGTCCGTATTCAATGAAATATCAGGACACAAAGTGACAAAAAGCACTACAACATTTTATAACATTTAAATATAGCATTTTTATGGATAATGGTATAAAATAAAAATATTTTTTGTCCATATATAATATAATAGCATTTATTAAGATATGCCCACTGAATTTAGCAGTCCAAAATACTTCCCTCCACATTTTACCCAACTATTGGTTCACACTTTTTATACTCTATTTTCCGTTCTGCCTTGTCGATTCATTCCCAAATTCTTTTCTTCAGCAAATCAGTTCTCTGCATCACTCTCTTGCCCACCGGTCTGCTATGAACGTGTACAACAGCTCGGCATAATCCTATTCTCATGGATTTCAGGGCACCGTTTTTCCTTAATCTCTATTCCCTAATTCTTTTCTTTGTCGTTGCTCTAATAATTTGTTCATCTCGTGGCCCTCGTGCCTGCTACTGTTGATAAGGTCCAGCTCATTTGGTACGTAATATCGATCGAGACTATTCGTTGAGCAACTGCAACTAGATTTTGGATTTTTTTTCCATAATTCAAAAGATTTGTTCAGCTTGGAACCTTCGCAGAATATGGGAAAAAAAAACGATGGGAGGTGTAATGCAACAAAAGTATTTTGTGGTAACGGATGGTGTTGGCCATGGATCTTGGGTCTACTACAAGCTTAAGCCCCCGCATCGAGGTGGTCGGCCACCGTTTTACTCCTGTTTTGGCTGCATCCGGTGTCAATGAGAAGAAACTCGAAGTGGTTCTTGTTGGATAAATTCAACATATATGGAACCACACGTTATATATTGAAATGTGTGGTGCTATTATTTAAATGATATTAGTCAATTAAAGTGATCCGATAAAGATGTATTGTGATTAATGGATATTAAGTTTCATGGAATTATAGTGTAGAGATCGGAGTGTTGTTTTAGATTGATGAGGGACCAATTTGAAGCAACTGAAAGATAGTGACTATTGAGTTGCTACTATTACTTTATATGGTTATGGTCCCCAATTGTTGGTATTCTTGAGTCTCTACATCCCCATCAATAGAGAGCAAAATTGAAGTGAAGATCACCAATCAATTGGAAGATCCTAACACATCCAGACAAAGAATTAGAAATCTATGGATCAAGGTATGTTTATGCTTCCGTTATTTTCATTCTTATTAATTTCAACATGGATGGTTATATTTGATAATTAAGGATTTGATTATTGTTTTGATCGATAATCTTATTGTGTTTTTTCTAACAAGTGGTATCAAAGCTAATCCATAGTTGAAATTCGTGAGAAATTGAAGTTTTAAATTCTGAATTTTTATGGATTCTTTGATCTTCATGATGTTTTATGAAATTATAGCATTTTATGTATGGATCTTCAATTTGATATTTTTTTTTACATTTAATTAGCATGTTGTTATGGATTCGAGCATGTTATTATGATTATATTCAAAGTTTTCTTCAAAATTCGAGTTTTTTGGATTAAATGTATTTTCAGATCTGTTTTATGAAAACAAAAAAATTATTTTGTGTATAGGTAGCCGCCGCTGTCGGTGGGGCTGTTGTTCGGCAGCCCCATGCCACTTAGGCCTTGGCGGCGACGGCTGCCAAGGATGAAAGATATGAGATGAAGGGGTTTCTTCATTAAGGTTTAAGTTTTGGAATTTATTAAAATTGCATGTTTGGAATTTTTGGAGTCGAGGGCTTGGACTGCAAATTTGAAGTTTTGGGGCCCCTGCTTGCAATTAAAAATTAGGGTTAGGATTGAGTTATTTATATTTCAACTCCTAAAGTTTAAAGTTAATACTAATTCGGCCTCAAGGTTTATGAGTTTTAATAATTCAGCCACTGAGGTTCTGCAATTAATTAATTTGGATCATTTAAGTTATGAATTTTATAATTAATTAATTTAGGCCATTTTAGTTCTCCATTTTGCAATTAAAGCCTCAAAGTTTTCGATTTTGTTCTAATTGGCCCCAAAAATGTTTTAAATTTTAAATTTTACGTCCTAAAGTTTAAAATTAATTAATTTAGACCCTTAAAGTTTTAAATAATTATTTTTTGGGTCCTTAAAGTTTTGGATAAGTAATTTTTTTGACTCCTAAAGTTTTCAACAATTAATTTTCGACCCATAATGTTCCGAATAATTAATTTTTTGGTCCCTAAAGTTCTGAATTATTAACCCTTAGGCCCTTAAAATTTCAAGACAAATAAAATTAAGTATTCTGTTTTTCAAATTTTGGTATAAAGGACTCATTTGTGTATATATAATATTCAAAAGTGAATTGATTGAAGTAATATGTTGCCAAAGTAACCTCTCTTGTGGAAATTAATTAATTTAGAATATTAGAAGGATTTCGTGTGTATGCTAGTTCATGCGGATATTAGCCGGCCCAAAGGAAGGTTCATATTTGGCCGAATTGCGTGCACACTTGTGGTGGTAAATGTATGACAATTATAAGGTTTCCATGTGAATAATAAATAAATCCAAAGATGAGTTTATTATTTGACAGGAGTTATTGTCAATATTTGATCACTACACCACGAGTACCATTTGCAATTAATATTACTGTCCAAAAATTTGATATTAATGTTGCGCTAGATATCTTGATATGAGATTTACCATTATTTGAATTTATTAATTATTCAATACGGATTCCTATGTAAACATATTATTCAGTTCATCCATCAACTTCTTCAACATTTGCCTATATCAATTCAATTCCTATGCTAGAAACAAAACTCCAAGGATTGGAAAAAAGAACGTATTGATTGTTTTTGGTTGCATGAATCTAGATCTTGTGCTTCGGATTGAGCAACTCAGTCCTCTTACGGACTAAAGTTCATATGATGAAAAGAGAAACTTTAAGAAGGGATCACTCAAATCGCATGAGTCTAATGATCATTAATCATGGCATTCTGGAAGCTTTTCGAGGCGCAGTATCTGAAGAAGTGACTAATGCCAAGGAATTTCTTGCCGAAATTGAGAAACGTTTTGCGAAAAATGATAAGGCTATAATAACCACGCTTCTGCAACGCTTGATTTCAACAAGGTATAAAGGTAAAGTAAATATAAAGGAGTACTTCATGGAGATGTCTCACATTGCTTCTAAACTTAAGGCACTAAAGCTCGAGTTATCTGATGACTTGCTCGTAGATTTCGTATTGATATCGCTTCCTACACAATTCGGTTAATTATGACAGTTATAACTGTCAAAGGGAGAAGTCGACTCTAAATGAGCTTATTTCATACTATGTGCAAGAAGAAGAAATGACTGAAAGTGTTCACTTGGCTAGCATTTCTAAGGACAAGTTCAAGAAAGTTACATCCGATTCGGTTCAAAATAAATAGCGAAATAAATTTAGCTGTAACTTTTGTGAAAATTTGGGATATATAAAGAGAGACTGTACTAAATACCACGCTTGGCGTGTAAAGAAACATACATTTTTCACTTTGGTTTGTTTTAAGGTAAATTTAGTGTCAATACCTAGACTCACTTGATGGATAAATTTTGTTATCATCACTCAGATAAGTGTGTCTATGCGGGGTGTCTGAGTTGCTAAAACCAATTGATGTTGAAAGATTTATCTATCTGGGATAATGGCAAATCAGTTAAGGTTGAGGTTATAAGAAATTTAGGTTATCATTAAAGACTGATTATTATTTGAATTTGAAAGAGACATTTGCGGTACCGTCCTTTTGGATGAAATTTGGTTTCTATTTCTATATTGGACAACTTTAGTTACTCTTGTTCAATTAGAAATAGTCAGTTTGATCTTTTTTTAATTCAAATAAATATTGTGAGTGTCGGTCCTTTATCCGGTCACGATAACCTATGTTTGTTTAATACGGTTGCCTCTTATAAAGAAATCTTGAATATGGATTCACGTGGTATTGAACATAAATTAACCAATGAGAATTCTGTTTTATTATGGCACAAACGATTATGTCACATCTCTCAATAGAGAATGAAAAAAAATTTGTGTCAGAAATAATTCTTGATTCCCTTGATTTTTTAAGCTTAAGTGTTTGTGTAAATTATATTATGGAAAAACAAACAAACATAAGGAGATTAGATGAGAATAGGACTTCGGATGTCTAGGAACTAATTCATACGGATATCTGTGGATCCTTCGGCTTCTTGGTATGGTCAACAATCATGAATTAAGTTCATAGACGATTATTTCGAGTATGGTTACCTATATTTCATTCATGAGAAATTTCAAACACTGGAAATGTTCAAGTTATACAAGACTGAGTTTGAAAATCAACTCAATAAAAGAATTCAACAAGTCAAATCTTACCATAGTGGTGAATACTTGACAGATATGATGGATCAGGAGAACAACATCTAGAGCCTTTTGCTAAATTCCTAGGGGAATGTGGAATCATTCTACGGAACATCAGGATCTTTCTAGGTAGAAGCACTAAAGATTGCAGCTTAAATTCTCAAAACAGTTCCAAGTAAAGCAATTTTTAAGGGGTTTACAAATTTTTTAAAGATCCCACTATTAAGTCAATTTTCAAACGGGAAATGTTTGATTTCTTGAGGATGTAGAGTTTGCGGGGGGAGATAAGGTTATAAGGTTAATAGTTTTGTCTTGGATGAAGAATATGTATATATTCTTTCTATTGCAATTGACAATGATTTGGTTCAGGGACAAATTCTTGTTCCAGATCTTGTTCAAGAAGTAATTTCGGATCAAGACAATATTACAAAATCCTCATACACAATCAAGGGATTGTTCCCAAAAAAAAAAAAAAAAACAAACTCAACAACCTCAAAAACAAATGTCATTAAAGAAATCCACTATCAAAGAGAGAAATGATGACTTTATAGTCTTTCTTCAAAAAAAATAAGGACGGCATATATTGGTGAAAGAAGATCTGATTAATCAACTTCCATCAATTCATGCAAAGGAATAATTCTAAAGAGTGGATTAATGCCATGCATAAAGAGGTTTTTTTCTCTGGTTTATATGAAAACTCTTTTAGGACAATTGTGACATCTGTGACATATTTTGATCTTAAGTTATATTAGATGGTTTACAAATTAAAGAAATTCATATATGGGCTTAAGCTGGTTTCCCGAAATGGTATCACAATTTTATCAAATAATTATCTCATTTGGTTTTGAGATGAATTCAGTTGATGATTGTGGATATCACAAGTTCAGTGGGAGTAAGCAAATCTTGGTGATACCTCTTTTGTATTAAAGATATAGATACACAAGAATTGTTCTTGGTGTATTTTTGGGTTATCACAAAAGAGTTGTATCAATAAAGTTCTTAAAAGATTTGAAATGCAGATATGGAATTCAGTTGATACCCCTATTGCTAAGAGAGACAAGTTTGGTCTCGATTAATGCCCTATGGATAAATTTAAAGAAAGAGAAATACATGAAATTCTCTATGCTTTAGCAATTGAGAATTTAATGTATACTCAGGTTTGCACACATTTGGATATAGCATTCATTGCTGAAATGTTAGGCAGATATTTAACTAACTTTGAGATTGAAATTTGGAAAGTAGCCATGAGGTTATTACGTACCTATAGAGAACTAAGGATTACATGATCACATTCAGGAAAATCATACCAATTGGAGATCATTTGATATTCTGATTCTGGTCATGGAATATGACTACAAAATATTATTATAAGGCCGCATATTTTGGATGGATTTGAAAGACCATTTTGACAATAGAAGTCTTGTATTCCAACGAGAACATGGCGATGTCAAAGTCTAAAGATATTAAGTTCCTAATTGTAAGGAAATAAATCAGAGTGGTTAGATTTCTATAAAGTGTATTAAGACGAACTACATAATCATGGATCCATTTACTAAATGGCTACCACCAAAGGTCTTTCATGAGTATAATGTTTACATGGGTGTTGCATCCTTGATGATGTGCCAGTTTAGTGAGAGTTTGTATTTGGATGTTGTCTATTTTAGACACATATTTTGTCCAGGATATTCGATTAATTTCAGAAATAAAGTATTCAATTCAGTTTCATTCTGATTAAAGTTTATGGTTGATCTCTTAAGAAATAAGGTTGGACCAGTTGGAAATAGACATGTTTGGATTACATAACATGTAATTTCCATGCTATACTCCAATGATTGATCTATGTCATTTGGTTGTATGGGTGTATGTGACCATTGATGGATTTAGTCACGTTAAATGTGATGAAATCGCTTTGATCCTATATCAATATGACTGATGGATGAGATTGTTTGAAATACCCATTATAATGATAGCAAAATTTTGAGCTCATAAGGTTGTGCACATTTGTAAGATTACACGTATGGCTCAGTGGGAGATTGTTGGATAATTTCAACATATATGGGGCCACACGTTGTATATTGAAATGTGTGGTGCTATAATTTAAATGATATTAGTCAATTAAAGTGATCCGATAAAGATGTATTGTGACTAGTAGGTATTAGATTTCATGGAATTATTGTATAGAGATCGGAGTGTTGTTTTAGATTGATGAGGGACCAATTTGAAGCAACTGAAAGATAGTGACTATTGAGTTGCTACTATTACTTTATATGGTTATGGTCCCCAATTGTTGGTGTTCTTGAGTTTCTCTACATCCCCATCAATAGAGAGCAAAATTGAAGTGAAGATCACCAATCAATTGGAAGATCCTAACACAGTCGGACAAAGAATCAGAAATCTATGGATCAAGGTATGCTTATACTTCCGCTATTTTCATTCTTATTAATTTCAACATGGATTGTTATATTTGAGAATTAAGGATTTGATTATTATTTTGATCGATAATCTTATTACCTTTTTTTTCTAACAGTTCTCACATTAGATGAGTTTACGACACCATTGTTGGAGGTTTTGGCCTCGATTCCCGAGAATGAGAAGGTGGTATTAATTGGACATAGTGGCGGTGGAATAGCGGCTTCCGCAGGCATGGTGAAGTACCCGGAAAAGATCGCGTTGGCGGTCTTATTGAATGCAATTATGCCAGATTCTAAAAACAGGCCATCATACGTCTTGGAACAGGTAAATGTTATGCTAACCATCTTTAATATTACCTCACATTGCTATCGTTTAATAAGGCAATTAATAATTTTTTTTTTTTTTTTTCAATTACTCAAAAGTATTCTGCAAAGACTCCATTAGATGCATGGCTCGACACTCAGTTTTCAACTTATGGCTGTCCATCCATAACATCATTGCTCGTGGGTCCAAAGTTCATAGCGTCCTCTCTCTACCACTTATCCCCAGTTGAGGTACGTATGATTCTATCTTGTTTGTTAAACTGTCTAGTATTGATTGTATAGTCCAGCACCTCATTAATCAGAACAGTGTAATCCTAGTTGTTTATTATATTTGGATCACAGGATCAAGCATTAGGGACACTCTTGATGAGGCCAGGGTCATTGTTTATTGAAGATTTGCTCAAGGCAGATAATTTCACGGATGAAAAATTCGGATCCGTCCCTCCAGTTTTTGGGGTAGCAACTGAAGATAAAACAATACCACCGGAATTCTAGCTATGGATGATTGAAAACAACCCAGTGAAAGAAGTGAAGGAGATCAAAGGTTCAGACCATATGCCTATGTTTTCAAAGCCTGATGAACTTTGCCAGTGTTTGGTGGAGAGAGCAGAGACATATGCTTAATCGTTTTGAATTAGTACTGCAGGGGCGGACCTAGGTGGGTACCGGGGTGGGGGCACCCCCAACTTTTGAGTTTTTTTTTTTTTTTTATATATATATAAAATCGTGTTTAGTATCTATTGAAATCTAAATTATAATCTAAATCAAAGTTAACAATTAATTTTAATAACACATGAAATCCATAACTGTTCAACTTTTATCAAAATTTACTAAAAAATTGATTTTAATTTCCACCAAACATGAGTAAAATCACAATAAATTTGAATTTTTATAACGTGCTAATTTTAAAAATTCTCCGACAGTCGTACGCTAATTGAATCTACATGGTGCTTATGTCATCTCAAAACTTATTTTGAGAACTACATTATAGGAATATCGAATAGTCCAAACATATATTAAAAATAGTTAAAAATACGTTAAACGCGAGTCTTAAAAAAGGACGTCTAACTCGTTTTTTTTCTAATTCTATTATTTCATTAATATTTATTATTTTTGCGATACAAATTTCTCAATATAATTTTCATCTTTTTATTAGGAAATTTTATATGGAATATGACATCAAAAATTTTCGAAATTTTGCATCCGAAAAATTTATATTCCATGTAAATTTTAGAATGTAAAATTACATGAGATATGATTTCTTTGAACGTAAATTTTCGATTGTAAAATTTCTCCAAATTTCTTTGCAAATTCAATTATACATCCTAACCTTTAAGTTCTATTAGGGTGCGTTTGATTGCAAGAGTGGAAAATGGGTGGAAAGAAAATGTTTTACAGGGAAAAGTTTTGTCTAGAAAATGTTTTGCAGAGAAAATGATTTCAAGTGTGTTTGATTGGTATAATTTTCAACCATGAAAATTTTTAAATTTTCTATTCGTTTGGCTTTGTTTTACATGGAAATTGTCCATGAAAGTGATTTTTTTTCCACAATTGGTTATAAAATTTGTTTTTACCAAAAAGTAAAAAAAAAAGGAAAAAAAAATTGTTTCCTAAAAATTTATTTTTTTAATCAAAGTTTAGTGTTCGTTTGATTTTATTTTACATGAAAATTGTCCATTAAAGTGAAATTTTTTTTTACAATTGGTTATGATATTTGTTTCCATTGCCAAAAAAAAAAAAAAAAAAAATTTAGCAGCCGGCTGGAAAAAATTTTCTCACCAAAAAGGTGGGAAAATTTTTTCCTCAAAAACATGGAAAATGCTAACGTGGCGGATTGGGGAGGAAAATATTTTCCGTGAAAAATTTAGGCTATCAAACAGCGCAAAAGATGAAAAACGAAAAAAAATTTCCTAGTTCCATGAAAAAAGAAGCCAATCAAACGGAACCTTAGTGTCCCTAATTAGTAGGAAGACTCGTAGAGCCATTTTTCCCAAGTTAAATGCATGTTGAGTACTTTTGAATTTAAGACCAAAGGAAGGATATTTTATTAAGAAAATTTTGCACTCTATACCATTTTAATGCTTACGGAACACGCACTTGGCACCAGGGGCGAATCCACAAGGAGTCATGTGGGGTCAAATGACCCCACATTTTTTTTTTATAAGTTTTCCTCTTGAGAGATTTTTTTTTTTTACCTAAATATTTTTGAATTCTCGTTTTTGACCCCACAAGAAAAATGATCTCGATATTCCACTGTCTCTCAATGTTTACTCTTTCTGTCTCTTTTTCACACGCTCATGCAGCTTTCAACACAGTTTCTAGATTATTCTACAAATGTCAGTTGTGAAGGGGGAAGAAGCAGGGTTGCTGCGTTGGTGAAAAACCCAGAATACTCTTACAAGATGCAAGATGCACAATTCAATCAACAGTTTCTTCTTAAGTCACAGGCGAAGACAACATGACAATCAGACTATAATGTGACCTCAAATCAGGAACTTACATCCTAAAAAAAAAAAAAAGTGAAGAAAGAAATTGGTATAGGAATCAGTATTTTTCTGCTATCTCTTGCAGGAAGGAACACAGTTCTCGGGGTTTAGAGAACATAGCCATGTGATCTGCACCAGAAATCATTTTCACCTCATCACATGGATTATTTTCAATCGTCCAATTCTGAAGTCTTTGCTTTATAATAATATCATTTTCACAAATCAAATAAACACGCGGAACCGAACCATAGTTTTCTTTTGAAAGAGCCATTTCTTTCTCAATTTCTGTTCCATCGTAGGAAACTACTGGTCTCATCAACAAGTTTGCAAGAGCCAAATCCTGTTACAAATCGAATTCAAAAATTAGTTGCTAGACTATCTGGGTATTTCAATTTTCAAATACAGCATATTTGTTAGAAACATTATAAACTTGGCAACAAAAATGATGATGATCAAATAAGCAATAACGAGACCAAATAATCTTGGAGTCATGAGATTGTCAAATTCAAACAAAATGATAAATACAAAATCGTTAATTTGTTATTTGATAGTTTTTATCTATAATCAAATGCATCATAACTTGGTAATTGTTGGTATTCTAACCTCGGGAGGGGACAACTGATAATCTGATATAACTGACTAGATAAAAACTTGGGGCCAAAGAGGAGGGAGGTGGGAAGTTTGTCCATTCCATTTTCGAATGTTAATTGGCTGTCCATGTAATCCAGCTGTTTGTTGAACTGTATATAAGCCAAGAATTGTAATATTAGCGTCCAAGATTCAATGCATTATAGCCAATACGGGTAAATAACAGTCAATAATTTACACTTGCGTTCTCTCAATAAGAAAGAAAGTGAAGAGGATTTTCAAGTCATCACCTCTCTTGACGAATGGGAAAACTGTCAATATCAGGACCAAGCATGAAGGATGAGATGAAAACAGCAACTTCAATTTTTTGAGGGAACCTTTCCATGGCAAGAGATATGCAAAGTCCACCAAGGCTATGGCCAACCAGAATCACCCCCTCGTCTGACTTCAAAGCTGCCAAAAATTTCCAGCAAAGGGTTGCAGTAGTCGGAGAAGGAGGCTAGCTCCTCCAAAGGCTTAGGATGAACGCCTGCAGCTGCCATGTCAAGGGCTGTGACTCGGTGGCCTTTGGACCTTAGAAGAGTCACTACTTTGTACCAACACCATGCACCGTGGCATGCTCCATGTACAAACAGAAAATGCTTCTGTTTCTCACTCTTTGAGTATTTCTTAATGAAATCATTTGGGTCCATGTAATTACTGGACTGAAACCCGAATCGTCATTTTCCGTTAATTCTAACCATAATATTTTTTTTAAAATGCTGTGAGCTGACAACACAAATTAGGCAAAGTGTGCAGATGAGTGTGTTATAATTCGAACTCAAAAATACACATGAACACAAATTATCCCTCAAGAATTAAAACATCAATAACGAATCATCGGCATCAAAGAATCAATGGTTTTTTGGGCTCTAAACACCAATGTACCCTGTACAAAAGGAAAATCCACATAACCCTAACTCTCGAAAGCGTACAACGCAACTACTCCAATGGACCATGACCAAACAAATTGATCTCAACCCTAAACCCCTAATCGAAGAATCACATAGAGTCTATATACATAAAGATTCACCCCAAAACCAGAGATCTAGGAAATTCCACAAAGTACACGAAAAAAAGGTAGTGGGAAGAGACTCAAAGAGAGAGAGAGAGATTCCAGAAGACTATCGAAAACCAGATGAAAAGATCAAGTAGGGCAACCACTCAAGTCCTTTTAAATATAGCCCCTCATCATCATTGATTTCAAGTGAGCGATCAAACGGTCCAGAACAACACACGTCACCTTCTATTGGACTCAGGTTTGGGCCATTTCATTTTGTGTTATCGGGCAATTGATTAATAACCAAATGAGTGAAGCCCATATTTCATCATTGCCCAATGGACTGCCCCCAACAAATCTCCCCCTTGATGCCAATGATCAAAATTGAAAAAAAATGAACCTTTCAAAAATCTTAGCATCGGTTCCTCCATGATCATCTGACACGACCCGTCCCAAATCACCTTTGTGGACCCGAAACATGACGTGTGCTGATGATAGATGTTAACTAAATGTCAGATCCACCACCAAGGCAGACTATAAATTACTACTAAATATACGTCAAATAAGATACTTATGAACAAATAATGCAATGGGCCCAAAATAATTATATCGTGCTTTATCAAATGAATCGTATCACTAAATATGTCATGAGGACATCACTTTGAAATCATCAAAGCTCCTCCAGTTATAAAAAACCAATTACTACCTGTAAGAATAATCGGGGGTAAATATATGAGTTGATAGGTCAGTTAGTAGAAAATTTGAAAATAATTATACTTTATCGTTTACACATATTTATCGAAAATCGAATTCGTATTATTTATCAATTCACAATATAATATCAGATATTAATAATCAAGACATGAATCATTCTCGTAATCATGATAAAATCATCAAATGAAATCCATGACATCATATCAAATGTATCGAAAAATCTCCCAAAAATGTACCCCCTCATTGAAATCTGTAATCTGGTCATACGCGCATAGACTGTCTCTTGGCTAAGCACTCTCGACACAAGCCTCAGGCCCTCTCAGTGAACGGAAGTAGTCTCATTCATAATCAATTCTAGAACACGGTAAAGGCCCCTCTGTGAATCATATGTACACAGTCAAGACCCATTCATCCACAGTCAAAACCCCTCAATGTAGTATAGAACACAATCAGGTCCCTTACTAAACTAAAATAAGTATATAATCGCGGATACTTTTTTCTGCTCGATTTCAATATCACATATGTTTCATATTCCAATTCACAAATAATTCATAGGCAATTTTTAAAATTCAGCAGATATCATAATGAAATAAGATTTCCCATTAATCATGTAATTAGATAAATAATTCACATAATTGCATAAAATGTACAATAGTACAATTAATTTATCAATACTTGAAAATTATTTAAGTTTTTTCACTCACAGATTAATGGATAGAAATCTGAATAAACTGACCGGTCTTTCCAAACTTTCACTTCACTGCCTGAAATAACGATATAATCATACAAATTATAACCTGACAATTAAATTAATACAAATCCACCACTTAACTCAGCAACTTCTATACTTATTCTTGCATCTCTATTTCCACAACTTTTCTTCTCTTTAACTATTTACCAACAAATCACCACGTGATCAAATCCATTAAATCACTATACTTTCATACAATCACTAACTTATACATATATAACCTATACATACATTAATTTAATACCTAGACTTCAATATTTATCATATAAATTCATTCAAACATTTAAAATCTGAAAATCAAAGATTTCACAAAAATAGCACAAAAATCCTAGAGTATGGAATTGTGACACCAGTTTCTGTATATTCAAAACAGTCACTAAAACCATTGACAGAAACAGCACTTTCTGTGCAGACTTTTAAAAGTAGCAACAGGATGATAATTTTGTACGAAAATTGAAGAAAATGAGTTAAAAATACCAAAATCAAACCTAAAATCCTTATTCCACTCTAATACCTCATAAAATCAACTGTTTTATATGATATAAACAGTAGATTTAAAGATTGAAGTTCTAATTCATAAACCCATTTCATATTTCTTCAATGTATATATTCAAATCCAATATCTATTATCTTTTCCAAATCTTTAAAATTAAGCAACTAATTACAACCCAAATTTAACAATGTTGAACAACAATTTGTCTTCTTACCTCTTGGAATAGAAGAAATGAAAAACCTTATACTTTTTTTCCTTCCCTTCCCTTATTTTATTTTTCCTCCTTCCTTTTTCTTTTTCCCTTCTTTCCTTTCTTTTCTTCCCAGCTTTCCCGTTTTCAGCTTTCTGTATCGGTTCCAGCCTCTGGTGTGTGGATAAAATAGGTTAGGTAGTTTCTAGATAATGGAGCACTAATTCCACTTTTCAACCAAGTCCTTCACATTCTATTGTATAAAACACTTGGTCATTCAACTTCTAATAATAGATAAGGACATCCCCAAAATTAAATAATGTCCATCTTAAACCTTCAAGTATTGCCAATTATAAAATAAACCCCAATAAAATGATTTATTTCATTTAAGGTCCTAATTGATTTTGACTTTGACTAGTCGAACATTTGAATTTAATTAAATAATTCATTGACTACTATAAAAGAATGAGGTGTAACAACCTTACTCGATTTAAAGAATTTCGTCCTCAAAATTTAATCAACTAGGATTCAAACCAATAAAAGACATAATGCACAAATTTAATCTTCCATAATCCCTCTTCTTGAATGATTTCTCCAACCCATCTTAATAACATTTTTTCCAACTTTTGCTTCAATAATATCTCGGTCCCCTCTAAATATCAACCTATACATTGATAACATATCTACTAAACCCGTCTTCATAATCTCTAGCATTCTATTAAAAAAAAAAATTTTGAAAAAATGTAATTTAATTCCATAACTCCCTATCACAAAATACTCAAACTTCACCATATAATTAACAATTTTATCTATATAATTTTATAAATCTACCTTGTGAACCTATTATATCATTTGAAAAGAATCATGTAGTCTTTGTCGATCTATCAAAAATGATCCAAATACAATTTTGTATCCATTCTAAGTGCTTGGAACCCAAATGAAAAGATATGTGTGGATAACTACTTCCATTCTAAAATTAACAAGATCTGCCAAAGTTTAATTGTGCGGGATTTCTAAAATTCTATTTATTCCCCAACAATAATTGAGATAGCTCAATTCTTAGCATTTGTAAACATGATTTAAACTTGTTGAGAGGAAGTACCTTGGTTCCAATGTCAACAAGATTGAATTGTGTGGGGATTTTCTTAAGTAATATAGATTCCTTTTCGAATTATATCTCTAACGAAGTGCAGTGTTTAGTTCTTTCTTGAAAACATGTTTTTTACAAAAATGGATGGCACTTTGATTATCCGAATAAACTCTTACTAAATTTACAAGTTCATTTAACTCACATAACAAACATTTAAACCATAAAGATCCTTTAATGACTTCAATAGCAGCAACATATTTTGCATCTATTGTAAATAAGGCAACAATAGATTGCAATTGAGGCTTCCAACTTATACAAGTATCACACAAAGTAACTTATAAGTTGTAGTTGATTTCATGTTATCTCTGTCACCAGCGTAATTAGAATCTACATATCCTCTCAGGATGACTCCTTTACAAGGTTTGAAAAACAAACCTAAATTAGAACATCATTTTAAGTATCTTAATAACCATTTTAAGATAGTCCAATGTTCATGACCAAGATTTGCCGAAAACCTACTCAAAGTACTTATAGCACGAGCAACATGTGGTCTAGTACAAACCATGTATACATAACATACCCTACTGCATTAGCGTATGGAACTTTTTGCATGTATTTATCATATTCATCATGAGGACATTGATCTTTACTTAGTTTAAAATAACATGCAATAGGCAAAGTAACATAGATTTATGCATAGCAAACTTAGATAACACATTATTCACATAGTCAGATATTGTTAAAATAAAAGATTGTTGAGATATGTTCCTCTTAATATCCATTCCTAAAATTCTTCTAGCATGGTCTAAGTCTTTCATTTCAAATTCAACATTTAAAACTCTTTTTAATATCATTAATATCGCTTATATTTTGTCATATTAATAACATATCATCCACATACAAAAGTAAATAAACAATCACGAAGTTACTATAATTCTTTTAAAAATAGGGACAATGATCATAAAACCAACAAATGGCACAAAGTTATCAAATTTCTTGTATCGTTGTCTAGATGATTGTTTTAACCCATTTAAGGATCTTTTTAAAAGACAAACATGATTAGGCCTTTTAATATCAATAAATCCATGTGGTTGACTCATATAGATAGTCTCATCTAAGTTACCATGTAAGAAGGTAGTTTTAACATTCATTTGTTGAAGTTCTAAGTCGTATTGAACAACCAAAGCAAGCATGACTTTTATTGTAGTATATTTAACGACATGTGAGAATATCTCATTGTAATCAATGCTAGGATTTTTAGTAATCCCCTTTGCCACCAATCTAGCCTTAAATCTATAGAGCTATTTAGGAGAGTTTCCCTCCTTAATACTATAGATCCATTTACAGTCTACTAAAAATTTATTCTCAGGTTTGGAAACCAACTTTCAAGTATTATTCTTAAAAAGGGACTTCATTTCTTCTTATATATATATATATATATATATATATATATATCTCTTTTTTAGGCCCAGCTTGTCACGGGCCTAAAATTGCCCGTAACACGAGCCGGCCCTAGCCAGGGCTCGGATTTTTCCTGGGTCGAGCCGACGAGCGCAATTAACATCCCTAAGTTAACTAGGATTCCTTGAGGCTCAAGACCCTCATGTCAATACTCAAAATGGGAAGGGAGCAAAGGAAAGAAATATCAAAGATCCATAAAGAAATTAGATTATGTATATCACTATACTCACAAAAATATGCATTAACTCACTTAAGCATAGAGTGTTAAGATGCAGAAGGTTAGGGTTAGAAGTTTTATTCACCAAATTCGAGTAACACCGACAAAGTACCCAAATGTTTTCACAACAATTCACGGAAAACCCAATATCTAAACCATTTCTTCAAGATTCAAGCAATAAATGAGTCAAATAACCAATATATCCCAAAGAATCAACATCAGAAACAACGATCCGTCAACAACAGGATCCAGGGTTTCCTCCAATCGTCAAATCTAATTGTGAAAATTAAGTTTTCACAAATAGACAATGAACAAGGGAACACACAGCCAAGAATGGCTCTAATACCACTGTTATAACTCGAACTCTTAAATAATCTAAGAACTCAAATTATCCCTCAAAAATTAAAATATTAATAATGAATCATCTGCATCAAAGAATCGGTGATTTTTTGGGCTCAGAACAATATTGTACCCTTCTGTATAAAAGGAAAATCTACAAAACCCTAACCTTCAACAGCGTACAACGCAGCTACTTCAATGGAGCATGACTAAACAAGCTGATCTCAACCCTAAACCCCTAATCCAAGAATCACACAGGCTCTATATACACAAAGATTCACCCCAATGCCAATTCCACAAAGTAGATGAAAAAAGGGAACAAGAAGAGACTCAGAGAGAGTGATTCCAGGAGACTTTATCGAAAACCAAATGAAAAGATCAAGGACGTGTTCGGTAGTGATTAAAATTGAAAAACTAGCTATTATTATTGACTTTTATTAGACGAGTGAGACCTAATAACGACTATATTTTCAATTTTAATTGGATTTTAAGCACGATTGAACACGTCCCAAGTAGGGCAATCACTCGGGTCCTTTTAAATATAGCCCCTCATCGCCATTGACCTCATGTGAGCGATCAAACGGTCCAGATCAGCACACGTGTCACCTTCTATTGGATTAGGCAATGGATTAAGCCCATATTTCATCATTTCTGAATGGACTGAGCCCCTTTTAAATGGCATCACAGCCCCAATAGAGTCACAGAGACAAGGTCGTGATGTAGTTGGAAGGGTTAGAGGTCGTGGCAAGGAGTAAGCGGGGGTCTGTGGTTGCAGTGGAGAATCGTGAAAAGAGGTTACATGGTTTGCAGTATATCCCGAGGTATAATTTGGCTGATCATTGGTACTTTTTTTGGTTATTTATAAAAATTGATTCTTTTCTAATGATGCCTAGAATGATGTGAGTTTTAATCTTGTGACTTTAATTTTTGTGGTATTAGTTTGTGGATTGAAGTAAAATCCTGGAGTATTAAATCTTTGTAAGTAGCATAAGCACTGTGGTGAATGGTTTCTGAGGAAAATGAGAAACCATCTTTTCCCTTTTTTTTCTTTTGGCTGGGGCAATCCTAGTTTACCTCGTTTGTTATATATTCTCATTTTCATTAATTTTTTTATAATTTAACCGTATCTTTCTTTAAGTCGAGGCAATTATTATTTTAGTGAGTATTCATGTCCTCTTTTTTCTAAGGGTACGTTTGATTGCAATGGTGGAAAATGGGTGAAAAGAAAATATTTTATAGGATGTCTAGAAAATATTTTGAAGGGAAAATGATTTCAAGTGTGTTTAATTGGTATAATTTTCCACCCGAAAAATTTTTAAATTTTCTATTCGTTTGGCTTTGTTTTACTTGGAAATTGTCCATTAAAGTGATATTTTTTTTTACCATTTGTTATGATATTTGTTTCCATTGCAAAAAAAAAAGATTTTTTTTCCAATCAGCATGGAAAAATTTTTCCCACCAAAGAGGTGGGAAAAAATTTTCATCAAAAAAGTTGGAAAATGCACACGTGTGGGCTAAAGGTGGAAAATATTTTCCGTAGAAAATTTTGCCTATCAAACAGCTAAAAAAGTGGAAAGGAGAAAATATTTTCCTAATTCCCTGGAAAATAATGCCAATCAAACAAGATCTAAAATACTTCTAGTTTCTAGTTTTTTGGTTGACCAATGGATTTTCACAGCTTTTTTGCAAGTTTGATTATGTCCTCAACTCAAAATATATGCGTTCGCCACTGCTCTTAGGCTCATTGTTTGGTTTGAACAGCTGGTTTGGGATGAATGGGAAGGAGAGAGACGAGACTAATGCCTTTAGAAGTTAAAATGGGCATGTTTGATTTTAATTTCTTTTTATTATTATTAAAAATGAATATTTCCTAGTAGACGTGGGTTTCATTGCCCCGTGTATTGCCATATATACTAACTATGGTAGTCGCGACTATGAATAGCAATATTCTTGTAGATACGATTGCAATTAGCATCCAATATCTAGCAGCACACGCATCAAATATACATACCCAAAAAACAAACCAAAAACTAGCAACCAAATAGTAAGATTTAGATTCTACAAATGCTTAAAACAACAAAAATCAATTGCTATGAAAATAGCATAACAATCAACATTGTCGACTTTTCTTTTCATACTATGATTTCCTTTGCATCGCATCTGGTTATTGGATTTGGGTGAATTAATTGTAAAAAGGGATAAATTAGGTTCTATAGTTGGATATCCACAGTTTCAGTTATATAACCAAAATTCGTCTGGAACCATATTTATTCTTGATTCTCGGTTTTCAAGAAATGACCTAAACCTCCAATTCAGATTCAAAAGGTCCGATTCTGGTTAAAATGCTCATCACTAATTTAAAAAATAGGGATTAATTCTATCAATAAGATAGTGTAACGCGGCATTTCAAAATAGCATTCGGAAGAATGCTACCATATGTGATAGACAACATTCTTTGATTGCTATTACAGAGTTAATTTGTTGCAGTGCATCAATAAGAACATAAAATTTGAGCTTCATTGATTTCCACCGAAGATACGACTTTCTATCTCTTGGGTTGTCCATCCTGTTGAGGAAATCTCTGGTTTTTAAACCTTGGCTTCTTTTAGTCTTAAATACTGCACAGATCCGACCGTTAACTAATAACTAGCTCCGCTATGCAAATTCTTCATCTGCAGGGTCTCATTATTGGCTTAGCTTGCTTGGCTTAACACCCTCTACTTGTGCCTTTGATAGAACAAGGAGTTGCTCATTTAGACATAATTACAGTAAAAAGTGGCTGAATGGCATAAAGTTAAATTATTGTCACAAGAACAAGCTGCACAATAAATTGAAATTATTTATTCTATCAACAATTTCTTCTAGAGTCACAGGCGAAGAAAACATGACAATAATGTGATCTCAAATCAGGAATTTACATCCTAAAAAAAAGAAAGAAATTGGTATTGTAATCAGTATTTTTCTGCTATCTCTTGCAGGCAGGAACACAGTTCTCGTGGTTTAGAGAACATAGCCATGTGATCTGCACCAGGAATCATTTTCACCTCATCGCATGGATTATTTTCAATCACCCACTTCTGGAATCCCTGCTTTATACTATTTTCATTTTCACAAATCAAATAAACACGCGGAACTGAACCATAGTTTTCTTTTGAAAGAGCCATTTCTTTCTGAAATTCTGGTCTATGGTAGAAAACTACTGGTCTCATCAACAAGGTTGCAAGAGACATATCCTGTTAAAATCGAATTCAAAAAATTAGGACAGAAGTTTCCTGTGTCTAGGCATTCCAATTTTCAAATACAGCAATGACATATATGCTCGACTGAACAGGACATGATGGGAAAGAATTAAAGAAAAATGCATGCATGCTAATCATTGCATATGTTTGTGACTAAGAGGGTTGCTAGTGGCATACAATGTTGAAAGATAAAGCATGAAACATACAAAAGTAGTGCAAATACATATACGAGATTTCTGTGTGTACATTAATCAACCATAATTTAGTAAATGTTGGTATTCTAACCTCAGGAGGGGACAACTGATAAAACTGACTAGATAAAAACTTGGGACCAAAGAGGAAGGACGTGGGAAGTTTGTCCGCTCCATTTCCGAATGTAAATTGGCTATCCATGTAATCCAGCTGTTTGTGATACTGTACATAAGCCAAGAATTATGCTATTAGCATACAAGATTCAATGTATTATAGCCCATCAGGGTAAAAACATTCCATTATTTGCACCTATTTTCTTTCTATAAGCCTAACATTTATTTTGTTCAAGAAAGAAAGTGAAGAGGATTTGCAAGTCATCACCTCTTGACGAATGGCAAGAATGTCAGTATCAGGACTAGGCACGAAGGATGAGATGAAAACAGCAACTTCAATTTTCTGAGGGAACCTTTCCATGGCAAGGGATATGCAAAATCCACCAAGGCTATGGCCAACCAGAATCACCCTCTCTTCTGGCGTCAAAGCCGCCATATATTCCAGCAATGGGTTGCAGTAGTCGGAGAAGGAGGCGAGCTCCTCCAAACGCTTAGGATGAACACCTGCAGCTGCCATGTCAAGGGCTGTGACTCGGTGGCCTTTGGACCTTAGAAGAGTCACCACTTTGTACCAACACCATGCACCGTGGCATGCTCCATGAACCAGCACAAAATGCTTCGGTTTCTCACTCTTCTCCATTGTCTTGCTATTGGTTCTCTATTCTTACCTTTCATTTAAGAGATCTGTTTTAGCATCTGTAAACTTACATGTTTCTCAGTTTCAATCAAATGACTTAAATATAGTGGACCTGAGCGTCATAATCTAGGGCGGACATCAATTTCACGGTCATTTTAGTGTTGGACGTTTCCTAATACGTGGTTCTGTATTTTCCAGTCCCTCTGTTCACGACGAAGGGGACGAGAATGAAATAGGAGTGTAGTGACAAAAAATGGCGGCCCAAAATTTAGGGAGAGCTCTATAAATATTTTAGAAAGTTACACAAATGTCTAAATGCAATTTCGTTTATCACTTACGCGTTCTAAATTAATATCATATCTATTTTCTTCATCCTCCAAATTTTCTTGCTCATGATCCACTATGTTCTCACGCTCTCTATTCATATCATCTTCACTTGAACCTTCTCATTTTTAAATTCTCCATCAACCAAATCTCAAGTGAACTTTCATTTTTATTATTAATATTACTATCAAAAAACTTGTCCATCAAATAAACTCTTCAAATTTTTTTAATTTTTCTTTTCTTTTTTTATTTCTAAACAAATACTTTTTAGTAGACATATTAGAGAAACACACAACACAAATACAAGATCAAACTTTAAATTAGTTGAGAAATAATCAAACCTGGTAAGAGATATCGATCTTCACAAGAAAAATATCATAAACTAAATTTATCAAGAAAATTAACATATGGATCGTTAACATTTAAATTCAAAGAGAGCTGATTCATTATAAAAAGCATAAATTCTTACCGAAATGACCTTTTTCCTTGTTCGGTTTATAAAGGGTTAAAGGAAAATGGTGTGTGAAAGATTAAGGGATAAAGTAGGTAGGTAAAGGGGTCTAGCATCATCCAAGAAAGTAATGGCAACTTTATGTGATGAGTTTTAGGTTTTGAGAACTGTTATTCTTTTATTCATTTTAAACCGCACATGTTTTAATCAAATGACATTTTCTATCACATTAATAATTTTGCTTCTTTGTTAACCATATATTTCTCATCACATCAACTAAAAAATTGCATTATTTCCACAAAAAATGCAGAGGCTTAGTATCACTTATGTTAAAATGTGGATACATATTGTACTAATGTGATATTAAATAAAGAACATAATTAAATGACTCACTTAAATGCACATTTCATTGAACTTATAACATCACGCAACCTACACAGATGTTGTAGTACCACTAATGTTAGATAGCATTAATCTTTAGGTTTAGTGCAAGTCATGTTTTTAGGCCATTTATCCTGAATTTATTTATTTATTTATTTTCTCCTTAACTAGCCAATATATATATATATATATATATATATATATATATATATATATATATATATATATATATATATATATATATATATATATTATTTAATAAAGGAAGAAGAAGAAATTTGTTTAGAATTTGTAGAAATTGAAAAAATATATAATTTATTAGCAACAGAACAAGATATAGAAAACTTGATAAACAAATTAGAAAAATTAGAAATTTTAGGAGAAAATGTTTTAAAATATTGGGAGAAAGATAAAATTTTATGTGAATTAAAAATAAAAAATCCAAAATATATAATTAAGACTAAAAATATTGAAGTTACAAATCAAGATATTGAAAATTTCAAGATGCATATTAAAGATCTTTTAAAACTAGGAGTTATAAGAAAATCAGATAGCCCACATAGATCAACAGCTTTTATAGTCAGAAAACATTCAGAAATAATTAGAGGAAAAAGTAGAATAGTTATAAATTATAAAAGACTTAATGATAATACAATAGATGATGCATATACAATTCCAGATAAGACTGTTTTAATAAATAAAATTCAAGACTGTACTATTTTTAGCAAGTTTGATTTAAAATCAAGATTTTGGCAAGTGAAAATACATCCAGATTTTATAGAATGGACAACTTTTACTTCTCCAGAAGGTCATTATGAGTGGTTAGTTATGCCTTTTGGTTTAAAGAATACTCTTAGTATATTTCAAAGAAAAATGGAAAATATTTTTAATAAACATAGTAAATTTATTATAGTATATATAGATGATATTTTAGTTTTTAGTAAAAATAAAAGAGAACATAGAGGTCATTTACAAATTCTTTTTTCAGAATTTATAAAACATGGTTTAATTGTAAATAAGAAAAATGTGATGCTATTTAAAGAATATATAGAATTTTTAGGAGTTAATATAGGAAAAAGTAAGATTGAATTACAACCTCATATAGCTCAGAAAGCTTTAGAATTCCCAGATAAGCTTGAAGACCTTAAACAATTACAGAAATTTTTAGGATTAGTAAATTATGCTAGACCTTTTATTAAGGACTTAGGAAAGATGGCAGGACCATTATATGGAAAAACATCCCCTAAAGGACAAAGATATTTTAATATAGAAGATATTAAATTAGTACAAAAAATAAAAGAAAGATTAAAAGATTTACCTAAATTAGATATGTCATTAGATACAGATTATCTGATTATAGAAACAGATGGAAGTATAACAGGATGGGGAGCAATTTTAATTGCAAAACCCAATAAGTATGCAGGTAAAGATCTTGAAAAAATTGTTAGATACAATAGTGGAAATTATAAAGAAAAAGGTAATATAAGTAGCATAGATTTAGAATTACTTGCAGTTAATTATGCATTAGATTCTTTTGAATTATTTATTATTTCTAAAAAAGAAATTACTTTAAGAACAGATTGTGAGGCAATAGTAAGTTTTGCTAATAAAATGAAATTAGAAAATAAAAGAAGTAATCGAAGAAGATGGTTAAATTTTATAGATAGAATTACTAATACTGGATTAATAATTAATTTTGAACATATTAAAGGTAGCAATAATCAGATAGCAGATATTTTAAGTAGAATAATTAAAAATAAAGATTATGACTCGATTGTTTGCGAGATGCGAGAGACCGAGGACCAAGACCAGGATTGCCAATTGTTGGCAGTTCAAGTTCTCAGACAAACATAATACAGACTCATGATAAGTTAAGGTTTGGTAGTATAGAATTACTTTGTTTTCCAAATAGTAATATTAGTTTTAAGACACTTCCTCATATTTCAGTTACATAATCAGAAAAATGTATTTTAGATAATTTATGGATTTCTTATAATAAGAATCCAAAAGATCAAAAATATTTTTTAGCATGTTTAAATGCACTTTCAGAACATTTTAGTCAAGACCATAAAAAATTTAAGTGTTATGTTGTTTTACAAGGTAGACTTCCAGGAGTTTATCATACTTGGTTAGAAATTTCAGATTGTATAAAAAATTTTCCAAATTCTCTTTATAAAGGATTTTATTCAATTTCAGAAGCATTAGAAGAATGTAGAAAATTTTTAGGAATAAATTATTTTGTTGCACCTTCTTTAAAGAATGTTTCAGATCAACCTTTAGATTATGTTTCAAAATTTTGTGAGCATTGTGAATGTATGACTAAAAATTTTAAAATTTTAAATAAGTCTAATCAGGTTTTACAACAAGAAAAATTAGCTTTACAAAAGAAAATTTCTGAATTAGAATAAGAAATTATTAATTTGAAGATTTTAAATCCAATTGTTCAGACACAATCAGGTACTATAGAGCCCAAGAAGTCTATAGCTAGTCCAACTCAAACGGAAGCTGGTAAAGACATATCAAATCCGTTCATGGTTCTGGGCTTACCAAAAGCTGAACAGACTCAGGAGACTGTTGATTCTCCGACTTTTCAATTTAATCAGACTCAACATGCTGAAAATCCTGTTATAGAAAATAAGATTTTTGAAGATCAGACACAGCAGACTGATAATTCTGCTACTAGACTTATTAGTCCAATAGACCTTAAACAGAAAAGTCCAATAAATTTTTTAGAATCATTTCAATCGACTCAAGATCCAGAACAAATTTCTCAGACAGATGTCAAAAGAATTAAAGAAATGTTTGACAAGATTGAACAACTTCAGCAACAAGTTAAACAAAGCACTACAAAGAAAAAGAAGATAAAGTTTAAAAAGAAAAATAAAGGCAAAAAGAAAGTTGAAACAGAAAAAGGTTTGGAAAATTTCAAAGACAATAATTCAGAAAAAAGTGATAATCCAGACGACTGTACTGAAAGAGGAGACTCTTTGGACAGTATTGACAAACATAATTATGAAACAAGATAAGAATTTTCAGATTTTTGCTGTAAAGGGAGACACTTGGCAAAAAATCCTGGTGACTGACAAGACAAGACTCAACTACTCGGAGATTTTTTTAGATTTTTTGTATGAAAAGAAGAATTTTTACTGTTTTCTTTTTTGAAAAATTTGTAACGAATCTTACTATTTGATAAAGTAAGATTTGATTAGTTTTCTTTTTACTGTTTTCTTTTTGACGTTTTGAAAAAGTAAAGATTCCTTATTTTTGAAAAACGCGTTTTCTCTCCTATATAAGGAGATCATTTCTTCATTTGTAAACACACAAGAGAAAAAATAATACAATACAAGCTTTCGCTCTTTCAAAATGTTCTAATTTTCTTTTCCTTCCCGAAAAGGAAATTCTTAATCTATCTTATTTTCAAATATTATAATATCTCACAAAAATATGTTGTTTTTTATTTAAACTACTGACGGATCATTCCAGTAGGTATGTTTTATAGTTCTAAGATATGGTACTAATAATTAATATTAGTTCCAGATCTTTTAAGAACAATTTTTGTTTATAAATTGTTTTATTTTTGTAAAGAGTTTTAAGCTTCATGCTGAATATATGATAAGAGCATGTCTTAACTCCAAGTTAAAGTTTAAACTGTTTTTAAAAATAAGTCCTGAGTGACCTCTCAAAGCGTAGAAGCCCAGTGAAGAGGCTAGTAGACGCATAGAAGAGGGAAAGTGATTTTTTTTTAAGAATTCTTGTTAAGGGAGTGTCGTGGTGTCCTTACAAGAGTGGAGTTAGGCCAAAGTTCATATATCTCAGATGGCATTTAAAAAAAAAAAAAAAAGAGTAAAAATGGATATTATTTTATCAAAAGAATAAGATATCATGATTAAGAAAAGTACTTAGTAGGATATTTTTCAACAGCTTTCACAACAGCCATTTAACAGCAGCCATTCAACATCCCCCCTCTCTTTGGTATCAGAGCGTGTGTTCCGATTTTGGAATTTTAAGTTTCACCTCCACAGATTACGCTACAAAGGTATAATTTTAAGATTTTATGATTTTTAGAATTTTACTTGTTAATTTAGAAAAAATATTCTATAGTTTTAATTTTTATCAAGAAATAGAAGATACTTTAGATTACAGAATAGAATTTATTTCTATTGAAAAAAGTAAATCTATAGATTATTTATTTGCTAGTTTACAAGTAACTAAAAATTTATCTTTAGAATTAAGAGAAAACATTATATATAGATCTTTAATTACAGAATTTAGATAAAAATATTTTATAAATAAATTTGATCAGATATTCTGTTCAGATTTATCAATAAGAATTGAATTTGAATCTTTAGATAATAATTATTTATCAAATCATACATATTTTAGCTTAGAATTTTATTATTATACAGATTAAATTCATTAAGCTGGACATATTAACAAGAGAAGTTAATAAGATATCTGCAAAATTAAGTAATTTAGGTAAAAGAATTATTAATATTGAAAAAGATATTTTAAAAATTAAAGAAAATTTAGATTTTATTAAAGAACAGAATTTAAATATTTTAAATAAAGTTATTAAAGTAGAGGATAAAGAAAAGTTTCTAGATCTTAGAACTACAGAAGCAATAGAAAATATAAATAAAAAATTAAATAATATAGAGAATAAACCAATTCAAGATTTAGAAAATATTACAAATAAGTTAAATAAATTAAGTTTGAAAAATACAGGACAAGAAATAATAACTAGAAAAATATCTACAACATTTTATAAGATATGAATAATTTTCCAGGCAGATCAAGAACAATCAGAGAACAAGGATCATCTTCAGAGATTTTTGATAGAAATAGACATAGTACTTCTAGTATAAGTACAAATATAATAGAAAGAATTTTAATTAGACAGTTTCAGTATAATTAGAATATAGAAGAAATTATAGATCCTGAACGAGATTATAATAGATTTCAAACTCATGGTTTATAATTACTTAATCCAGAAAATTTATATAATAGAGGTATTTTTGAATCAAGAACTCAATTTTTTAGACATATTAGGGAAGTTTCAATTCAGTGTTTAGATGGTCAAGTAAGACAATTATCATTAATATCAGAAGAATCTAAAAAAGAATTAAGAAAGAAACATTTTAGATTTATGCATTTAGGATTAATAGTTATAGGAATTAAATGATTAATGAGAAAAAATTTAGGTAATAAAGTTTTATTAACCATTTATGATGAAAGAATTCAAAATATAGAAAAAAAGTATGATAGCTAGTACGGAGATAGATATGAATAATAATCATGGAATTATATATTGTAATCCAGATTTTTTATTAAAAATAAAAGATTTTTCAGAAAAAATTAAAATTGGTATTCAAACACATGGATATGAAGATGTAACTTCAGGAGAAAATTTATTAATAAGCATAGGATTTTTGGGAAGATGTAATAATAATTCTAAAACAAGATATAAAATTTAGATAGATAAAGTAGTAAATTTAATGAGTAGTAAAGGAATAAAAATGATTAAACATAAAACATATGATTCAGAAATTTTAGCAGGATTAGAATGGGATTTAGACAAGTTTTTAGAAACTCAAGAAAAAAATTTAACTCCTCAAGAAGCTATAACATATAAAGATTTATACGGAAGAACTAGTTTAAGATTTGGTAATTACAATATTATAAATAGAAATGATAATTTTGATACAGAATCTAATACTACTAATGAAGAAAAACAAGAACAAGAACCTTTTCTTAATACAGTAGAAACAGAGATAGATGATAAAATTGTATATCCTAAAGAATTAGGAATGAATTTATCTCCTACAGAACTTTTAAGATTAGAAGATCATTTTTTTTTAAATAAACAAATAGGAGAACAAGAATATTTATATTATGATAATTATCAAAATATAAGAGTATGAATTAATATAGAAGAAATTGAAAATAAGTCAGAAATTTCAGAAATTAATAATTATAAAGAATTGGTAGATGAAGTAATGCAAGTTAAACCAAAACAAGAAACCTATCAATATTCAGGTGGTTATCCCCCTAGAATTGCTTATACAGATTATAATGATAAAGAAATAAATTATATAGCTAGAGGAAAAGTTAGACCTTTAGAACCTAAAATAGAATTTCAGACATTACATAAACCACAAATATTAAATATTACAGCACATGACCCTCAGACTTGGGATAATATAATAGAAGTATGGAAAAATACAATAATAGGTCATTATATTAGATTAGCAGATAATATGGAACCATTAGAAATGTATAGATATCTAGAAACATTTTTAGGAGAAAGTGCTAAAGCTACATGGGAAGCTTTTAAAAAAGATAAACAGACAGAATTTGAATCATTAGTGGCATTAGGAAATAATCCTTATAATTTTGTTAGTAAAATACATGAATTATTAACAGGAGCAGATCCTAATATAGGACAGTTATTAATTCAACATAAGGCCATAAGAGATTTTAAACAATTTAGTTTAAATAGATGGACTAAAGGTAAAGAAGTAAAACAATTTTTAAATGAATATCACTATTTAGTATCTATCTCAGGAAATACTTTTAATCAAGAATTAGGTAAAAAATTATTTCATAAATCACCAGGCCCTTTAGGATTAGAAATAACAAAAAGATGGAATGAAAATAAAAATGTTATAGAAAGACATGATCATTTATGGAGTATAGGAAATAGAACTCAATTTATTATGAAATGTTTAGAAGAAAAATGTGTTGAATTACAAATTCAGAATCAACTAAAAAAGACAGATTATAAATTTTGCAAAGATATCTTTACACCACAAACTTATGGAAATAAGTTTAAAGAAAAAAGAAAATATGATAGAAAAAATTTTAATAGACCTATTAAGAAAAAATATTATTTAAGAAAATCTAATAGAAGAAAACCATATTTAGATGAAAACAGACATGTTAGAAAATTCAAACCAGAAAGGAATTATCCTAATAAGTTAAATTGTTATGTCTGTGGAGGAATAGATCATTTAGCCAGAACTTGTCCTAAAAAAATAAATAATAATGATAAAAGAAGTACTTTAATAGAATGTACAAATGAAGATTTATTAGAAATTGATGAATATATTTCAGATAAAGAATCAGTTTACAGTATTGTATCAATAGAAGATTCTAATAATAATAATTTAGAAGAACAATCAGATTATGAAAATTTTATACAAGAATTTTCAAATTTGAAAAACTTGGCAGATTCAGATGAAGAATTAGAGTTAATGGATATAGAATTAGAATGTAAACATGATTGGTTAACAGAAACAGGTCTAGACAATATACCATGTTATACATGTAAATGGTATCCTAGTAAGAAATTAAGAGTAAAATGTAAAGATTGTTTTTTAGAGGCATGTAAAAAATATTTATTACAAAAAAATTTAATACAATTGGAAGAAGATAAGCAAATTAATTCAATTCAGATAGAATTGCCAGAAATTAAAATATTAAGGAAAAGAATAGAAAACTTAGAAGATATGCAAATGTATATTTTACAAAAATTAGAATTAATGGAATCCTCTAAAAAAGGAAAAAACTCAGAAATAATTCCTGAACCAGAATTGGTTCAAGTTTTTTGTAATTCAGAAAAATTAAAAAGTATTAAAGTAAAATGTTATGTTAGAATAGAAAATTATGAAATAATGTGTTTAGATTTGATAGATTCAGGTTGTAGTCATTGTATAATTAATAAAAGAATCATACCAGAAAAATATATAATAAAATCAAAAGAACCCATAGAAGCCCAACAAATGGATGGAAATTTTTATAGTTATCAAGATATATTAAAACCAGCAAGAATTAGTTTTGAGACTAATTGTGATAGAAGTACGAATATAGTTTACCTAAAGACTCAGTTTGGATAAGAGAATTATCTTTAAATACAGATCTGATTTTAGGATTAAACTTTTTATTAAAAGATAATGGAAGTATAATGATTAGCAAAGATTTTATGCAATTACAAAAATTTACAATTTATGCACCTACTTATACTAAGATTATTCCATCAGAGTTTGCTGAGAAACTTACAAAAACATAAAAATTTATAAACAAAAATTGTTCTTAAAAGATCTGGAACTAATATTAATTATTAGTACCATATCTTAGAACTATAAAACATACCTACTGGAATGATCCGTCAGTAGTTTAAATAAAAAACAACATATTTTTGTGGGATATTATAATATCTGAAAATAAGATAGATTAAGAATTTCCCTTTCGGGAAGGAAGAGAAAATTAGAACATTTTGAAAGAACAAAAGCTTGTATTGTATTATTTTTTCTCTTGTGTGTTTACAAATGAAGAAATGGTCTCCTTATATAGGAGAGAAAACGCGTTTTTCAAAAGTAAGGAATCTTTGCTTTTTCAAAACGTCAAAAAGAAAACAGTAAAAAGAAAACTAATCAAATCTTACTTTATCAAATAGTAAGATTCGTTACAAATTTTTCAAAAAAGAAAACAGTAAAAATTATTCTTTTCATACAAAAAATCTAAAAAAAATCTCCGAGTAGTTGAGTCTTGTCTTGTCAGTCACCAGGATTTTTTGCCAAGTGTCTCCCTTTACAGCAAAAATCTGGAAATTCTCATCTTGTTTCATAATTATGTCTGCTAATACTGTCCAAAGAGTCTCCTCCACAAGATGCTTATGCGGATTATCATTTTCTTCTGAATTATTGTCTTTGAAATCTTCCAAACATTTTTCTGTTTCAACTTTCTTTTTGCCTTTATTTTTCTTTTTAAACTTTATCTTCTTTTTCTTTGTAGTGCTTTGTTTAACTTGTTGCTGAAGTTCTTCATTCTTGTCAAACATTTCTTTAATTCTTTTGAAATCTGTCTGAGAAATTTGTTCTGGATCTTGAGCCGATTGAAATTATTCTAAAAAATTTATTGGGCTTTTCTGTTTAAGGTCTATTGGACTAATAAGTCTAGTAGCAGAATTATCAGTCTGTTGTGTCTGATCTTCAAAAATCTTATTTTCTGTAACAGGATTTTCAGCCTGTTGAGTCTGATTAAATTGAAAAGTAGGAGAATCAACAGTCTCTTGAGTCTGTTGAGCTTTTGGAAAGCCCAGAACCATGAACGGATTTGATATGTCTTTACCAGCTTCCGTTTGAGTTGGACTAGCTATAGACTTCTTGGGCTCTATAGTACCTGATTGTGTCTGAACAATTGGATTTAAAATCTTCAAATTAATAATTTCTTGCTCTAATTCAGAAATTTTCTTTTGTAAAGCTAATTTTTCTTATTGTAAAACCTGATTAGATTCATTTAAAATTTTAAAATTTTTAGTCATACATTCACAATGCTCACAAAATTTTGAAACATAATCTAAATGTTGATCTGAAACATTCTTTAAAGAAGGTGCAACAAAATAATTTATTCCTAAAAATTTTCTACATTCTTCTAATACTTCTGAAATTGAATAAAATCCTTTATAAAGAGGATTTAGAAAATTTTTAATACAATCTGAAACTTCTAACCAAGTATGATAAACTCCTGGAAGTTTACCTTGTAAAACAACATAACATTTAAATTTTTTATGGTCTTGACTAAAATGTTCTGAAAGTGCATTTAAACATGCTAAAAAATATTTTTGATCTTTTGGATTCTTATTATAAGAAATCCATAAATTATCTAAAATACATTTTTCTGATTTTGTAACTGAAATATGAGGAAGTGTCTTAAAACTAATATTACTATTTGGAAAACAAAGTAATTCTATACTACCAAACCTTAACTTATCATGAGTCTGTATTATGTTTGTCTGAGAACTTGAACTGCCAACAATTGGCAATCCTAGTCTTGGTCCTCTGGGTCTCTGCATCTGCAAACAATCAGTCATAATCTTTATTTTTAATTATTTTACTTAAAATATCTGCTATCTGATTATTGCTACCTTTAATATGTTCAAAATTAATTATTAATCCAGTATTAGTAATTCTATCTATAAAATTTAACCATTTTCTTCGATTACTTCTTTTATTTTCTAATTTCATTTTATTAGCAAAACTTACTATTACCTCACAATCTGTTCTTAAATTAATTTCTTTTTTAGAAATAATAAATAATTCAAAAGAATCTAATGCATAATTAACTGCAAGTAATTTTAAATCTATGCTACTTATATTACCTTCTTCTTTATAATTTCCACTATTGTATCTAACAATTTTTTCAAGATCTTTACCTGCATACTTATTGGGTTTTGTAATTAAAATTGCTCCCCATCCTGTTATACTTCCATCTGTTTCTATAATCAGATAATCTGTATCTAATGGCATATCTATTTAGGTAAATCTTTTAATCTTTCTTTTATTTTTTGTACTAATTTAATATCTTCTATATTAAAATATCTTTGTCTTTTAGGAGATGTTTTTCCATATAATGGTCCTGTCATCTTTCCTAAGTCCTTAATAAAAGGTTTTGCATAATTTACTAATCCTAAAAATTTCTGTAATTGTTTAAGGTCTTCAAGCTTATCTGGGAATTCTAAAGCTTTCTAAACTATATGAGGTTGTAATTCAATCTTACCTTTTCCTATATTAACTCCTAAAAATTCTATATATTCTTTAAATAACATCATCTTTTTCTTATTTACAATTAAACCATATTTTATAAATTCTGAAAAAAGAATTTGTAAATGACCTCTATGTTCTCTTTTATTTTTACTAAAAACTAAAATATCATCAATATATACTATAATAAATTTACTATGCTTCTTTCTTAATTCTTTTTTAGATTCTTCTGATATTAATGATAATTGTCTTACTTGACCATCTAAACACTGAATTGAAACTTCCCTAGTATGTCTAAAAAATTGAGTTCTTGATTCAAAAATATCTATATTATATAAATTTTCTGGATTAAGTAATTATAAACCATGAGTTTGAAATCTATTATAATCTTGTTCAGTATCTATAATTTCTTCTATATTCTGATTATACTGAGGCTGTCTAATTAAAATTCTTTCTATTATATTTGTACTTATACTAGAAGTACTATGTCTACTTCTATCAAAAATCTCTGAAGATGATCCTTGTTCTCTGATTGTTCTTGATATATATATATATATATATATATATATATATATATATATATATATATATTTTTTTTTTTTTAACCCTCTCCAGAGCAAGACATTAAGCGATCGCCTATTCCGTCAATAGTGATAACGGCACTAACTTTAATTCTCTTTTTGGTCTCATCTGACAAATAATTCCTAACCATTTGTAACTCAGAAAATAACTCCTACACACAATCCTCTATCGTGCTTCAAAAATCTTCAAGTTTAACACACCAACACTTCAAATAATTACTATTTGTAGTCAGCAATTTATTTAAATCAAACAGAAACTTAAAAATATTTTCGTACTTTTGAAATTGTTCAAACCTTAACTTAAATAAAGAAAGAGATTGATCAACTATATATAACACAATCAACTCCAAAAGATTTTTCAACTGAATGTGTTATCTCATCATTTAGACTTTGATCAAAATGCTTCTATATAAGAATAATATGTTTTTAATGAAATATAGGTTCAACTTTCATTTTAGCAGCAATTTTTTAAGCAGTAATCTTGTCAGATTCAAATTCAGTTTCAAAATATAAAATAAGTGTTTTCAAATAACTAATAAAAGTATCGATAGGCATGTCCTCATTTTCGCATAAATTATACATACTCTATTAATAGCAAACAAATATATTATACCAAATAACCATATCAAACAAGAACTCAAAATTCATAATGTCAAAAGATAAACGTTTAACATTTCTAAGCCCCCGTTTGGCACCCATTAATTTCTCATTCTTCATTTCAACCACACATTTTCTAAATAAAATAATATTACACACAAATAAAAAACTTTTCATCACTTTTCCACCAGACATTCTCACATCAATCACTATTCCAAAATTTTTATTATCCTCAAAATTATATTCAAACACCCTAAATGTCTTAGGGTCGTCCCATGTTTCATCGAGTGTTTTAAAGTAACTTAGTTCTGATTCTTGAAAATTTATTATTTATTTTTTGGCCCTTATCAAGCCGAAGCCTAAGACATCGCCTACCTCACCTACTTTTATGGTTGACTCTATGACAAATAGAATACAATTATTATAGACCATATCACTACATCAATTGGTGCTATGTTTCTTGGTAAAAATAAAAAAAATTGATCTAAAGTACATATGTGTCGGTGGATTCATCCGAGTATTTAAATATTCAAAACCGCCTATTACACTTCAAACATTTTGTAAATGGAATTTCAGGCCAAAGTAATTATTGGAACCAAACCCAATCTCGAATCGTCATATTCGATTCAAGTTCAGTTCTACTCTTAATTATTTTTTTAAAAATCGTGCTAAGAACAATATAAATTCATTCATCTAAAACAGTGTAACAATCAACATTGTCGACTTTTCTTTCCATCCTATTGTTTTTTTTTTTTTTGCATCGTTGAGTCATTGAATCGTCGAGTTAGAATGAGCAAATTGTAAAAAATAAAAAATTTATAAAAACGAATAAATTTGGTTACATACCTAGGTAACTACACTTTTGATTCAAGAAATGATCGATACACTGTTTTCGGTCCCTATTTTTTATTGAAATTGGATCAAAAGCTTCGGTTCCAACTCAGGAGGTTCAATATCGATTAAAATATCAATTCCTAAACTAAAATGAGAGAATACTTCTATCAATAAGATTGTGACACAACATTTCATAATAGCATTTAGAAAATATTATAATAGAGGTAGATATCCCATCAGTAATAGCAGTCATAAGAATGCTATCCAACATAATACGTAACATTCTTTGCAGGATATTAATGACTTAATTTGTTGTATGGTATCAATAAGAGAACACAAAATTGGGCTTCATTGTTTTCCACGAAACATGTAAGGGTTTGATTTGTGTTTCAGTTTTTAAGTATATTTTCGGTATTTTATTTGGAGGGTCTGTTTTGAAATTGCAAAAAAAAAAAAATGAATTTGATTTGTGATTTTGCAAAAATGTTTCTTGAAATTGAAAATTAAAAAACACGTTTGGTTTCAAATTTTGAAAAAAAAAAATTATTTTATGATAAATTTATGTTAATATATTATCAAATAATATATACATTTTAAAGTTGATGAATCTTACAATATTTTTTTCTTGCTATAACAGTAAACTAAAAATAAATAATAAATTGAATTGACAAAATATAAGAAAAAAACAAATAAAGACATGGATTAAGAATATTTTAATGTGTTCATTTAAATATATATTTTAGAATTTTTATATAAATAATCATTAACTGCTTGAATTATTTATTTATTTTTAGAATTTATTTGAATTTTATTGTTTTCAGATTTTTTATTTTTATAAAATTCTTAATAATTTTATTTGCTCAGAAATTTTATTTTTTAGAATTTATCCAAAAATAATAATTTGAATTAAGAATTTATATATATATTTTTTGTATTTTTTCAATTTTGAATTTTTAGAATTTTATTTAAATAAATTTTATCCAAACGCTTGTTTTTTATGTTTTGATTATTTTTAAAATTTTCGTGGAAAACACTCACATCTTCAAAAATACATTTTGAGTTTTATGTTGTAGATTTAATATTATTTTCGGAAGTACGTTTCGAGAAAATATCAAACCAAATGAACTTATTTTGCAAAATAAAATTGAAAACAGGAAACCGAACTTTCTATCTTTTGGGCTGTCTTGGGGTGTCGAGGAAATCTCTGATTTTAAACCTAGGCTTCTTTTGCTGTAATATTAATTACTAGGTGAATTCATACCAGAATATATGTCCCCTGCATGCCATCAATCAAGAAATATGCCACAACTCAACTTGTAGAGAACAGAATCTTACTTATAGTTCAATTAATTACCCGTAGCTTCTGCTACTGCATGAATAAATATAACAGAAGGGCCCGCTATAATTGTGCTAGCTCGGCTATGCAAATTCTCCATGTGCTTTGGGTGCATTATTGGCCTAACGCCCTCTACTTGTGCCCTTGACTTGATGGAACCAAGAATTGTACAAGCAATTAGGCTTGATATTAATTCTTTATTACATTTTAAAGTCGTATCCACTCATTTAAACATAATTACGGTAAAAGACGTTTCATACTTGATGGAGGATTGAATTGCACATTTGCACTTGAAGGCATTGTCCTTTATGCATTTTCAACAATGTCTGGCCTCCGCCACTTTCCTGCAAGAACGACTAGTAAAATGGCACATGCCGCAGAACAGTGAAAGTCACGATCAGTTTCTTTCAGGTCTAAATATATATATATCTTTGCTAACAAAATAAAAATGTTTGTTGGAAGACAATTTTTGCGAAAATTAGGTAAAAACTCAACTGCATTGTCATAAATTAAAGGAATGCTATTCCTAATACAGAATCCAAACATATTGTTTATTTTTTTTCATTTCATGCCATTCCCAGGTGTAGAAATAGCTAGATCTGGAAAGTTAAAACAATCCCCACTGCCAACAAACCCATTCTCTCCACTATCAAGCTGCCACGTGTTACTGACCATTCCAACACTGCCACTAGTGGGCCCACCTTCTACAGCCCCAGGAAAGGGCCAGACTGCTCTTCCAAGCCCAAATCCCATGTCCTCGAGCCCAGACCCAATTCCAAGCCCAAACCCACCTAATGACAGAAGCCCAGTTCCCTGAGTATTCAATAATGAAGTGAAACTTCCGCACATGGGCTTAGCATCAGTAACAAACGGTACGGCACCGCAGTGATCGGCGGCGAAAGGGATCAGAAGCTGAGAACTGGTGGCAGGCATGTGGTGAAAATCACGATGAACAGAGGAAAAGGAACCTGCGCCGGTGGAAGTCAGGGCGTTATTGGCGGTGCGTGAACGTTTAGCATTCTTCCGGCTGCCACCGCCAACTGGAATGTCACGGAGGGTGCCACCGTGGGTCCAGTAGCGGCGGCATGACTTGCAGAAGTGACGGGGCTGAGAGAAGTTGTAGTTGTTGTAGTAGCAGAACTTGGTGTTGGTGGAGTCACAGCGTGGGCAAGGAAGGTGCTCCGGCTCCTGCGGTGGCGCACCCACGTGGCTTGACTTTGTAGCCTTCTTTTCACTCATATGATCTGTTGGCATTTTTCTCTTGTTGTACAGAACAAAGACTTCAAACCCGTTGAAGTTGAAAATATGATTGCCTGGTTAACAGAAAAGTGAATGGAAATCGAAGGTCTTGGGGGAATTATGAGAAGATGAAGAAGGGGTTATATTATGGAGGGTTAGAGAGAGAAAGAGAGATCCTGTCTAGGGTTTATGGAAACAGTTTGTCTGAGTTCTGAGACTTATGAACAGCTTTTGCAGAGTTTTCTGTTAAGAGGCATGAATATTTTCAGTCGGCTCGAAAGCAGGCTTTGTCCTAAATGGGGGCTCTTGTTGGGGCTATAATGCATTAACACATGCCTTTAATCTCCCGCTCTAATTGTTCTCTACATTTGCTACTAGCTTCTAGCTTGTCAGCTCGTGCCGTTCATGTGACTTGGATTTCATATGATTCTGATTTTGGTGTACATACTTTTTACAAGCCACGTATCGATTGAGTAATATTATTTAGCACCATAGTACAATGAGCATCTCATTGTGCCAACGTCATTCGGATTTCAAATGGCTCTGATTTTGGTGGACATACTTCTTACAAGCCTTTCATAATTTAATCAATCGAGTAATGTTGTCTATCATCATAGTACAACGTGCATCTCATCGTGTTCCAATGTCATTTTGATTTCAAACTATATGCCTTTCAAAATTTAAGTGACCCATCATTCTTGTAATGTTAGCACCATAGAGATAAATTAAAGCATTAAATTATGATATATAGAGGACGTGTGGTTATGACTGGGGATATGATAACGTAGGGACTGAATTATGGTACTAAAATTTAGTGGGCTAGCACATAATTGAATTTTTTCCCCTCAATTAGTGAAGAGAGGGACACACAACTAAAGCAAAATAAAAAAGAGAATCTTAACAAAATTTTCTTAATTCTTAAGAAAGATTAAAGAACATTCAGTCAATGTAAATATTTAACTGATGGACAAATCTCATTTCTTTTCATTGTCAAGACAAAACTTCATAATGATAGATTTTTGTTTTTGTCGTGTTCTTGAAAACATGGCACGATTTTTTTAACCTTAGATCTTCGGTAGAAAGGATGAACACATTTTACTTCATCTTAATGGATAAAGATACTTATAAAAGTGCCTAAATATTAAATATATTGAAATAAAAAAGGAACCAAAACTGAAGGGTAGACGAAACACAAATATATAGAAACACACTGTGAGCGTGTGAGAACAGGGAAAAGATTTTGAGTGATGAGAATTAGGACAGACAATATCATGATTGTCGGAATAGCGTGGGAGTGCAATTATTGGATTGCTTCCCACTGATCCCGGGACCCGTCTTTTTCATTCCTCACCTTCTGATTCTTATCCTTCGTTCTCTAATTCCTTGCCGGATTTTACGCTCCACAGTTGCCCCACTTCTACCCCACAGTAACTTCCATGTTCTCTACCATCATAACCCTTGAAACACAAACATGCACATTTTTGTATTGCCTAATCCTTTGTTGGTTATGGATGTATCTTTTGGGCATAAGCATAGCTATTTGTAGGAAAAGAAGGTTACGTGAGATCATAAGAATGAAATTTATCGGTATATGATTTTGTTGAGTAAAAAGGTTATCGAATGAATCATTATTACACTGAATAATTTTCGAATAATGAGTTTTCATGTAATTTTATATAACGTTTCGAAAATCAAATTTTAATTAATAAGAAAAGAAAAACCTACACACCATTTAAAATTTCCAGAAAAATTAGGGTTGGCTCCCTAACTTTTTATCCAGCGTGATTTTGAGTCCTTAACTTTTAAAAGAGAGTTTTGGATCATCAACCTATTTTAAATCTTTTGAATACGGGTTTTTTTTGAGTGGGGTTTGCATCAATTGTGGAACCATCAACCTATTTAGATGTTTTCAATATGGGTTTTTTTTTTTTTTAAAGTGGACGTTAAAACCATCAAAGTGGACGTTAAAACCATATACAAATTTCACACATGACTTGAAAGTTTGAAGGAAAATTGTCAAATCACTTAACGTTTCACGTTGAAGTCAGGTTTGAATTTTCGCCTAATCTCTATATTTGAAGTGGTTAGCGCGGTAAAATTGAATGATGATTTGATATAATTAGTTTAGTTTAGAATTCCAGCCATAAAATTATATTGTCGAATAAAGATAACCGACAGACGGGACAGTGAGGTGGTGCGTGGATTGTGAGTAGCATGCTGCCGGAGCGTACCATTGCTGCGGCAAATGCCAAAGAATCCTGTTTAGTGTGTTGACTGACTTCACACTCTCCCTATCAATTGTCCCTTTCACTATACATTTGGGCTTACACACGCCCTGTATGTTTGTTGATTTTCTAAGATTGTGCATACTTTTCTTTTTGTCTTCTTGTCCTCTCAAGAATACGATTCTTTTCTCTCTCCCCTTCTTTGACTCTCTCTTCTTCCACATTTGTGTAACGGCCCACTAAATTTTAACTTAATTTGTGCAAGTGTAGGTATATATATATATATATATATATATATATATATATATACAGAAATGATCTAATGAGCACCGGTACTCATCTTATCCCAAGCACCGATGAGTTGGCACATTAATTCATTGATGGATAAAGATTTTGTGAGTTCCAATCTACCAATGAATTAATGTGCCAACTCATCGGTACTTAGGATAAGATGAGCACCGGTACTCATTAGATCATTTCTGTATATATATATATATATATTAACTTTATCAAGATTAAAAGTGGAAATAGAGTAGATTTTTTTAGCTTTTCTTAATAAATTGGCCTGCCTGCTATCAGACAAAAAATGGGATAAATAAACCTATTTTGAAAGGTTATTTTTAACTCGTTTTTTCTAATCTATAGTCCAACGGCCTTTGTCACTACGAAGAAAGTATTTTCTGTGGTCTCGAGCTTTATGAAAATGTGCAGAAGATAGGCCGCTTAGGGTGGTGTGAAATTGTACGTTCATGTGTATAATTTTGCAAAGTAGGACGTGAAGCTTCAAAACGATAATAATAATTTGAACTAAGGCTCATGGCATGATTGTGATCACCTAGTAACCACGTAGCGAGCCAGTGGCGGGTTCACATGGGCTCATGTGAGGTAAGCTGATTCAATACTAAATTTTGATCTTTTTTCTCTGTCCTACTTTTGTTGGATAATAATATTTTTGTTACTCACTTTTATCTCAATATGAGGTTAGTTTCAATAAATGGCTTCCACGTCATGTTATTCTTAATCGGGCATATTGATGGCTTTAAATATTGAAGTGTTGAGCCAAAATAATCTTTTTTTACATTTCGAATGTTATCGAAAACTAAAATCCTTCACATTATTTACATCATTTGTAATAAAATAAAACGAAAAATAGTCACGAGAATGTGGTAGTGACAATCATGCCATGACATGTTTACGCTCTATTTGATGGGCATTTTTTTTTTTTCAAAAATAATTATTGAAATAGTGATTTTTAGAAAAATGTGTTATTAAAAAGTAAAGAATTTTTTTTTCTTTACGTGCAAAATATTTTATTGTGTAAATGTGTGATTGAAAATGAGTATGTAAAAAAGTGTTTTCAAATATGGGCTAAGCTTTCAAGTAGTTACTCTTTCTTTTTTCAATCTTATTTTGATGTTGTATTATTATATAATAAAATTTAAAATTGTTACGAGTAGTGAAAAAAATTCTCTAGATAATTCATATCACTTTTTATGTTTTTTAAACAAGTGAAGAGAGAGAGAGAGAGAGAGAGAGAGAATTCATATCACTTTTTATGTTTTTTAAACAAGTGAAACGAGAGAGAGAGAGAGGCTAGTTGATCTAATTGGATTTCGATAAGACTTCAAATCTTTAATCAATTAGTTGTATGCCTGCATGTTCAAGTTATCTACCTTCTATGATTCTATGGTGTCCTTTGTGTTTTTCACAGTAGATGGGTACAAGTCACCTAATTTTAGAGAATTGTCGGCACGGGGAAATCGCGCTTGTTAAGAGCAGTAACGGTTTATACTATAAAATAAAATGCATTGACTAATCAACATGCAAGCAACTTCATATAGTTGTAAAGTTTCTATTTCTGATAGGCGTTTCTCTCCATCGTTTTCATTTCATTTTTTGTTTTTGATTTTCCAAAACAGTGAAAACACGTTTTCTTATCTATTTTCAAAAACAAATTTCTAAAAACGAGTTTAAAATTTACAAAGGAAACCGAAAACGTAAAAAATGCCGTTTTTGGTGTTTACAGTTAAAATCAAGCTAAAATTTTCAAAACACGTTTTTGCTGTTTTCAGTGACGCCACCAACAAAAATCACCAATCTTGCCACCTACACACACCACCTGCACCACGCAGCCGCAGCCGCCAAAACCACCACCTCCATTTGTTTTCATGTGGTTTTTGTTGGTGGCAACCCAAAACCATTGGCGCATCGCCAACGCTACACCTAACACCATACAACCAACTGAAACCGCCACACCCAAAACCACACAACTATCGCGACCCAAAACCACCTCCACAACCGACGCCGCAACATTCAACTAATAGCAGAGATGAGGGGAAGAAGAGAGAGACGCAGGCCACCGCCGCCACACCCAACAGCAGAAGTAGCCGGTCTTCGGTGCCGACAGCCTTGGGACGTGTCGTGAGGAGGGGAAGAAGAGAGAGAGAGAGAGAGAGAGAGAGAGAGAGAGAGAGAGACGGGAAGAAGAGAATAAGAGAACACATTTTCCAATTTTGGATTTTTGAAAATAATTTTTCAAAATGATAAAAAGAATACATTTTCAACAAAATCAAAATGAACACACAAAACTCAAAATAAATTTAAAATGAAAAACGAAAAACTGAAACACGAAGAGAACAACTCCTAAACATTTTGAGGTAGTTGGTTTGTATAACATATTCATTTTTGATGGTTTTAAAAATAAAATATTTAATATTTAAACCATCCTTATTAGAAAATAAAATTGAATTCTTGTTGAACAAATGACCCACCTTGTCGTTAAAGTAATGCTCGAGTTGAGTACGGAAAATGAAAATTATAATTCAGATTGTTGTATCTCATTCTATGCCCCTGTTTGGTGCACATTTTGGGAATAAGAATGCATTTTTACTGTTGATGTGATCAAAAATATTATTTTATTGAAGAATGTGTGGTTGAAAATAAGTAGAAGAACGAGAATAAGAAAAATAATGTGGATCAAACAGATAAGACCTTTCATGAAAGTACACTTTTAACAAAATGACTAATATCAGTGTTCTGGAAAACAACATCTAAACGCGAAGTGAGCGCAAAACGTCCCATCTCGCGCAATTATTCTTATTTTTTGGATTTTTTTTGACTTTTTCGCTCATAGACACTTTTTAAGCTTTTAAACTTTTTACGGTTTTTTCTTTAATTATTAAATAATTTTTAGATTGATTTAAAATTTTAAAATAATAAAATATTTTTTTACGTCTAGGCTCGCCTAACCTGAATCTTGTTCTTCTCCACGCTTTACGCTTTTTAGAACAATATTTAATATAAAGGGTAGTTATGTGCACGTCACGATTTTATTAGTTGAACTATATTTTAATTACATTGGAGGTCATCACTCTTTTCTCATTGTAGCACTTTGTCCCTAACTCTTTTCAACATGTTATTATTTAACATTTTATTAATTAACATATCTCATCTCAAATAACTTTTTTATTGGATTTTGATATCCAATAAATCTCGAACAATAATATTAAATGGTTTGAATTAAATTTTATAGGTTTCAGTCGATGAGTGAAATTATTATCAACACATCAATCGAATGGCTCGTCCAATCTCGAACTATAATATTAAATGGTTTGAATTAAATTTTATAGGTTTCAGTGGAAGAGTGAAATTATTATAAACACATCAATCGAATGGTTGGTCCAGAAAACATTAGAAGCAACTAAATGGATTGAGCTGCTTATGGCCCAAAATCACTTCTTGGAAGGCTCTTTTTAGCCTTTGCTCATTTACCCTTTCTTGGCCCAGCTTGGTATACCTATATCTATATATAGTGATCTCCTTCCTCTGCTCAACGTGTGTGTGTTTTGCAAGTGAAAACATGGATGTCGTCTCTTTCTTTGTGCTACTGATATTAATTTTATTCCTCCATTGTTTTCTTTCCTTTGTGGCTGCAAATCCATCACCATAACCCAGTCCTTGCGGGTGCAAAAAGAAGCAATTGAAGTGAATCACATGGTTGTGGTTTGAGTCTTTGATTGAGTGTGGTTTGATATTGGTTGGTTTATACGTAGCCCGGATTCAACCAAATTGAAGATCTTGGAGCATTATTCCGAGACAGTTTCTGTTCAAATTCTATCGGAAAGGCGTAAAATGACTTATTTTATGCATTGTATTTTTTAATTTAAAAACAATAAATGGAGAAGTGTGAGAAATTGTTTCTTCTCATTCCAAAACCACGTATAAAATATTTTGAAAAAAATCATCATCAAGATGAGATTTGTTAATTAATGAAATGTTAAATCTAAGAATTCGAGGAGAAATATATTTGTTCCCATTATAGTTCGTTATGTAATAAAAACATAGTCGCCTTGAACATTCTTTAATTCTGAATTTATGAGTACACGATAATTATACTAGTGCAACCAAAATATTGCAACGGCCAGCCAGGGTCTTCATTCAACTGAACACTAAAAATACAAACAAGAACAAAAGAGAGACGGAACGTTCGAAGGCTAACTAAGGATAATAATACGTGTGCAAGAAACGATTAATTATTGAATCAGAGATCTCGGAGTTCTCGGAGATTCATTGGAGTTACATATTTTGTGCCCCCATCGAGCAATTGTTTGGAAATAATAAGGTTAGCAGCCTCACTCGGGTGATAAGGATCCCAGAATACATGTTTGTCCCTGTCCGAACACATACTAGATGTTGGCCCGCATGGAATTATCCCAGCAAACTGTCCTCCATTTCCACAGCATGCTTTACTCGCAGTCGTAAATCCTGCATATATTTCAACAACAAAAGATTCAAAAAAATCGATTTTAAGTAATTTCACAACAAATTTAAGGAATTGGTTTGGCAGTCAATACTCACCATATTTAGCGTAATTCGTGATGAGTTCCATCACAAGATCATAGACATTGGCATGCACAAAAGTGGCTCCTGGGAGGTTCTCATTTAGTTCCTGGACAAGATCCTTTAATCTGGCATTGTACTGAAGTGCCAACTTATTTGGTAATTCCACACACTCATTTTCATTCAATTGATTAATGGTTTTCTGATAGGGAATGCATCCAAGAGGCCCAACATTCCCAATTATAAATTTCCTCGCATCTAATCTGTAAAGTCTCTGCAATCAAAACGAAGCATTCAAGATCGTTGGCAGTTGACAGAAAATCGCGTATTAAACAGACTATCCGACGTACGACTATGAGTTTAAAGATAAAAATCGCGTTTACGTACAGTAAGCTGTCCCCTTAGATGATTGAGCATATCATCAACAAAAGCATCTGGACTCTGAGAAATTCTTGCACCCACGGAAATTACTGGAAGAAGATAGTTATTGAGAAAATCATTGGATCCTATAGTAATGGAGAAAATTGATCTTCTTGTGAGGTATTCTTTTGCTTTTGATGGACCTAACAATTTATCAATTTGTTTCCTAGTGATATTGAAGTAATCAACCTGTATATCCATCGATAGCCTGTTCACCTGTTAAACACATAGGTTTAGCACAAAAAATAATTTAATTTCGATTAGTACATTTAATAATTCTATACTTACGAATATTCTTCCGGTTGCATTCATGATTCCACCACCTCCTGATGCGTAATTAACCCCGTATAAGATAGTTCTTCCGGTCGTGTTTGGGGCAAGAAATGGCATCGCATAGTGAGGTTGTCCCAATCCCTCTCCTACGAGGAAAAAACAAAAAAACTCTTATCACTTCGATTCGTTAAAAGTACAAAAGAAGCTAATAAAAAGCAAAATTTTACCAATGATGTCGCCAATGGTTCTTCCATTTGTATACCGGCCGGTAGGATTTCCTCCCGAGGCTTTAAAATCGATACCGTTTGGGGGGATGTTAGCCCTCGACAACGTTAGGAAATAATTGTTGTTTCCAGCATCTACTAAGGAATCTCCGAAAATAAACGAAGCCCCCTTTTCTAAATCCTTTTCAGTTTGGCAAATTGCATAATTGCTCAAATTAATCGCCAAAACAACCAAAGCCAAAATGTAATTAAACTTGGATTCCATGGCTTTCATTAATTCTTGGATGGCTGGCTACTTAAGAAACAAATCCAGTAATGCCACATATATAAATGTTTAGAATCTGAAAAAAATAAAAAATGGCTTTGTTGGGAGAGTTGTGAAAGCGTAATTAAGTGGAATACCATTTTGGGTTTGACCTCTCAAGTTTTAAAGGGTTTGGTTATAGGTTGATTTTCAGGGGTTAGGTCATCAACATATAGTGTGCATGGACCTTGATCGATTACTTGTGATTCAATCAAATTCCCTCATTAAAGTCAAAGAAAGAGTATCACCTATCTTATGAAATATTAAGTTATAGCCTAAATTTAGAGGGTGTTGGTGAAAACTTAGGTGTGATTAATTGGTTGAGAAGTTGGATAGTTTTTGTGGAAGTTTTAATTCTTCATGATGCTGTTACCTACACAAGAATTGTTGGGCAACCTTTTTCATTTTTAATACAATATGATACTTCTATCATGTTGTTCCTGGAACAATCGTTTAATTAGGTATTTAAGTTCTACTATTAACAGAGAAAGATAAATTGATGAAATGACTTGGTCTTCTGGTCGAGTCAATTCGTTCTTTTCAGTATGGCGATTGTTTGATGCTTATGTGGTGTCGATTGTTCCTAGACAAGTTTTGAGCTTTGAATGCCCCTAGTGCAAACAAGGTTTTTAGTAAAGTAACTAAACATTTCAGCTGTTCCAAAAAAATAATAATAACAATAGTCTAGGGTTCGAAGTAGAAGTCCAAGAATTGAGAAATGATAGCATAATTTGAAATTATCAAAATATTATAACAAGTTGAAAAGTCGATGTTAAAGAAGTTGTCAATTAGACATGTTATATTTTATGGTACTGTTAGGATTATTAAATTACAAAATGTCCATACGATGAATGTAGCAAAATGACGATTTTAAAGTGCACACCTTCATAGTAAAATAGATATGCAAGAAATTGACGACTTAGTAGTTGAAGACAATAGATGATTAGATAAAAAGACCCCGTTAACAAACTACAAGAATTTAAACGATTCTAGATTTTCATCTAAATCTCTTAAATGAAGCAAAGACACTTCAAGTTAAGGAATGGTCAACTTTTACATTTATTAAAAAAGATTTTTTTTTTTTTTTCCTACTAACAACAATTTGATTTTGTTGAACAACTTAATGTGAAATAGGAAATGTCATTAATTCGTTATACATAAATTAGTAATTTCGGTAAACAATATAGAGTGATGGAATATTACATCTTGTATAGTAATTATTTCGACACTTGAATCATGAATTTGAGTTTCTTTTAGTGTTTGATAGTCATTATTTTGTCTAGAACTAGGAAAATAATTTCTATTTTCTCCATTTTGGCTTGTTTGATAGCCAATAATTTCCCTAGAAAATATTTTCCCACATAATGACTCACCTGCCCAAATTCTTTCAAATTGATGAAAATGCTTTCCCACCTGTGAGAAAGCATTTTCCATGTTTTGCCCTTTTTAAACTTTTTGGTAATGTTAACAAATTTCATAACCAATTATAAAAAAAAAAAAAAAAAATTCAATTTAATGGACAATTTCCATATAAAACGAAACAAAACGAACACCAAACTTTGATTAAAAAATAGTTTTCGAGCAAAAATTTTTTTTTTTTACTTTTTGGCTATGTTAACAAATTTCATAACCAATTGTAAAAAAAAAAAAAAAAAAAAAAATCATTTTAATAGATAATTTCCATGTAAAATAAAGCCAAACGTAAACAAAAAAAATCCAAAATTTCAAATTTTTTCCGGATGGAAAATTATACCAATCAAACACACTTAATTAACAATTCTCTACAAAACAATTTTTAGGCAATTACTTACCCTGTAAATCATTTTCTTTCCACCCATTTTCCACTATCACGATTAAACGCACCCTTATTTGATTTACCCTTTCTTCTTGGAATGATTGAAATGGAAAGAGAATTTGATTTAACAACTCGAAAGTATCAATAATTTTTCTATATACATGTACATTCTTCATTGTTAGTATAGAATTTTGATTTATTACTTGTCATGGCCTAATTATTAGACGATGTTTAACGAATCCAAAATTTGCTTGTTTTTTCTAGTTTTAAATGAAAATCAACGAAAGAATACTAAGTTAAACTTTGTTCCAAATTAATTAATTTTTTTTTAATGTAAAATGAAGGGAAATTTCAATTTTTATGCTTAAATCATTTAAGTAAAATGAAATTATTTGCGTGTTTGGTGCATATTAAAATGAGAGAATGCAATTTTTTGATGTGATGGGAAATATGTGGTTAAAAAAGAAGGAAGTGTTATTGATGTGGTAGAAAATATTATTTTATGGAATAATGTGTGATTGAAAATGAGTAGAAAAATGAGAATAAAAAATATAATGTGGCTCAAACAAGGGCTAAAAAATATAAGAAAAATACTTGTTGTACATTATCATTTATAAATTATTTTACATTTTTGTGACGTAGCAAAAAGAAAATGGAAGAATTTTTTTTTTTTTTTTAATTAGTTGGTAAAATTTTGACTCAATCATATCTCATTATATTATTTATTGATAAACAAAAAGGTAAATTATAATTTACATGTAGCACAATCAAAAATATAATCTGAAAGATATTGTACACGCGGAAAAAAAAGCCCGCATTTTCTTTGCATCATTAACACAGTGTTACTATTTACTACGGCTGAACAACGAGACTACCAAACCGAATCGAAATCATTTTTTGAAACCGTTGGTTTGGATCCACGTAGATTTAGATCCGTCAATATTTTGATTTTGAACTGAATCAAATCGCTTTGAAGTAGTTTGGTTTATGTTTTAATTTTTGCAAATCGTTTCAAACCGTCAAATCGCTTACAAAAAAAAAATCAATTTTAAATTTAAATTTTATTCAACCCAATTAAAACCAAATGCATCACAATTAAAAAAACACCTTCATATTAGACCCAATCCAATTAAATTCAATACCAAACTTAAACTAAATACCCAATTAGATAATTACACATCTCAACTTTAAAATTTAAATCCAATCCTTAATCATTTAATACGTGGGTGATACTTTCAATTAACTTCTAGGTTATTTCTCAATCTTTCAAACTCTAACAATAAAGATACGTGAATTTCTACTGTTTATATTTTTATATATTGATTCTTTAATTTAATTCATGTTATGTACGTTGTTTTGTTTGTTAATTTTCTACATATTTTCTTAATTTATTTTTACATTAATTTGAATAATGTGAAAAAAAAGGTTTTGGCACTCTGCTGCTATTCTAGGATTTCAAGATTTGTTTTTTTCTTTAAGATTTGTATTGATTTAGATGACTAGTTAGAAATTTTTCAAGATTTGTATTGATTTAGATGACTATTTAGAATTTTTTCAAGATTTGTTTCTTCAAGAAATAATTGCACAAAATAATTTTTTCTTTTTTGTATATTAATTTTGCACAGAATTGCACAAAATAATGCAGTCAGCGACGACAATGTTTTTTTTTTCACATAATACATTTTTTTTGTATATTAATTTTGTATAACATGATTGATTAAAGTTTTTTTATATAACATTAACATTCTTTTATATATTAACTTTGAGGTCATGTTGCATAATATTTGTGTTTTTTTTTTATATAGATAATCAAATATGGACTCGATTTTAGAAGAATGAAGTAATCATGAGACCGGTGATAAAATTCTAATGACTAGTAAAATTGAAAATATGCAACAAAATGTGAAGGATAAGAAGGGACATAAAAGGTATAATGTGTGAGCTCATTTTGATATAAAGAATGATGTGACTGTAGAATGTATTTATTATGGCAAGTATACAAGCATCAATCTAAAGGTGAGACTAGTACATTGCGAAATCATATCAAGAATTTGTGTAAGAAGTATCCATATAGGTTTCAAGACAAAAAAGCAAAAGATATTGAATTTCTATAGTAATTCTAAAAATGATGAGATTTTAGAGAGTGTTGGTAGTGGTAGACAACTTGTCAAGTTTACTCAGAAATGGGTGAGAGAACAGATTACTAAGTACTTTATATTATCTGAGTTACATTTTTTACACGTGAAAGATGAAGGTTTTCAGTGTTATACGAGGTATTTTTTTTTCCAACTTTTGATTTTCCTTCAAGGATTACAGTTGTTAGGGATATATATATCATCTGTTTCTCGATGAGAAGAAGAAATTGAGGAAAGATTTGAGTAAGCACCGGGTTTGTTTGACTATTGACTGTTGGACATCTATACAAAATGTAAGTTATTTGTGTTTGACTGCTCATTGGGTTGACGATGATTTGAAATTTAAAAAACGAATCATAAATTTCATCCAAGTCCCCAACCATAAGGGTGATATATTAGGAAAGGAATTGATATCTTGCCTTCAGGATTGGGCAAGTAATAAGATTTTCTATGTAATAGTTGATAATGCCTCATCTAATGACGTTGCAATAATGAAATGGAAGAGTGATTTTCTAGAGAAGAAAAATGGTTTAGTTCTTTGGGGAAAAATGCTTCATATGAGGTGTTGTGCTCACATTCTCAATCTTATAGTTTGTGATGGTATCAAAAAAATTAGCAATGCTATTTCATATATCTGCAATGCTGTACGGTATGCTAGATCTTCCCTAACACGACTAAAAAGATTTTGAGAGAACTGCAAAGATGCAATATTGAGTTACAAGGTTTATTGTGTTTGAATATATCAACTAGATGGAATTCCACCCACATGATGTTACATGCTACAATAAAGTTTAAAAAATATTTGATATTTTGGAAAGTGATGCAAACTATACAAAGTACTTTGACGAAGAAAGATCTAATGGGAAAAATATAGATAGACCGCCAACATATGCGAATTGGGTCCAAGCTGAAGCATTTGTTAGATTCTTGAAGACTTTTTATGATATGATATTGAAAATTAGTGGCTTTTTATATGTAACGTCAAACATTTTCTTTCAAGAAATATGTGAAATTCATGGGGAGTTGAAAGAATTAGCTAAAGAGCCAAATAGTATGATAAGATCCATGACAGTTAGCATGAGAAGAAAATATGATAAGTATTGGGGGGTAATCTTGAAAAGTTTAATCAATTGTTGTTCGTAGCAACAGTTCTTGACCCTAGATACAAGTTGGAATTGCAAAAAGTTGGGTTTGAACTTATTTATGATGTACAAATTGCAAATATGTTGTTAAAAAAAGTTGAAAACACGCATCATAGGTTATATGAATTCTATAAGAAAATGATGACTCCATTGTTAGCCCCACCTAAGAATGCTACTCAACCTAGAAGCCAAAGTGCTTTACAAACTACTTTAGGAATTTCCAAACACATTCCCTCAATTTTTAAAGTTAGACTTATGTAGGAAGCTCAAGTTGAGAAGAATGATTTGATGGATTATTTAAATGATCGTTGTGAAGATTTGACCAATGATGGTTTCGACATATTAATTTGGTAGAAATTGAATGAAATAAGTACAAGATTGTCTCCCAAAATGCCAAAGACGTGTTAGTTGTTCAAATATCTACAGTTGCTTCTAAGTCTGTATTTTCTACTTGTAGTTGGATTCTCGATTCTTTTAGGAGTTCATTGAGTGCAAAGATAATTGAGGCGATGATTTGCACTAAGAATTGGTTACACAATAATAAAGAACCTATAGTGATTCGTCAATATTTGGATGGAGTAGAAGTATTGGATGATTCAGAAAAAGTTGTGTAAGGTATTATCGTATTTGATCTTTCTATTCACTTTATTTTATAGCTTTTTTACACCATTAATTGTAATAAATGAATATATTTGTTATATTCTTATCTATATGCAGAGTACGAATCATGTGTTACCACTGGAGATGTTGCATTGAATTTTTAGGAGTGAAGAACATTTGTTTATAATATTCGTAATAATATTAATATATTTTAATGTGATATGTAAGATTAATATTTATGATTTAATTTGTTCGATGTACAATTTTTTTATTAAATCGAACCAAACCGGAAAAGGTGGTTTGGATTTGTTTGGTTTAGAAATTGAAGTGATTTGATTTGATTTGATTTGAAATTTAATGGGAAAAAATAAAAAATAAGGTGTTTAAGTTTCTAAATTCAAAAATCAGGTTTATAGTTTAAAAATTCAAAAATCAGGTTTTATTTTTATTTTATTAAATAAAGATAATAAAGTCACATTTTTGTGATTAATGGTCACATATTCATAGTTATAAGTCACGAATTTATTTACTGGTCACATATCGTCAAATTTTTTGGTCACAGATTATTTTGAGGTCACAGATCCAAAAATTTGTACGTCACAGATTATTTTGAGGTCACAGATTTTTAAATTAGTTGGTCACAGATTATTTTTGAATCACATTTGTTGGTCACAGATTATTTTTGAATCACATTGTCAAAATTTTTAGGTCACAGATTAAATATTTGGTCACAAATAACCAAATATTTGGTCACATACCACCAACAATAACCACCAACGTCGCCGCCCCCGCCACAAAATCGCCACCACCACCATAGATCCACCAACAATAACAACCAACGCACAACACATCACTCAATAGCCAAAAAAAAAAAAGAAAGAAAAAAAAAACTAAAATGCAGCGAAATCGGCTAGGAACAGCAATGAAATCGTTGCTCCTTTCCCAAGAAATCATTGCCGTAGCTACGGAAATCATTGTTGTGTGAGCAGCGATTTCGTTCTTCTTGGCAAAGAGCGATTTCGTTCTTCTTGGCGACAACGATTTCAAGCAATAAATCGCTGCTCTGCTAGGTTTATGCTGAGGAGGGGGGGAGGGAGGCGGAGGCGCGGCGGCGACAGTGAGGAAGATGGTAGAGAGGGAGACGACAATGAAGAGGAGGAATAGAAATGATTTAGGTTTTGTTTGGGATTAAGGTTATGTTTTAATATATTACCTAATTTTTTATTAAACAAACTTTGCACCTGATTTTTAAAAAGTAAATTTTAAACCCCTGATTTTTTATAATTTCCCAAATTTAATTGAAGTGGTTTGGTTTGTTTGAAAAAATTTCAAACCCCTTTAATTGGTTTGGTTTGAAAATTTGTTATAAACTGACCAAGTTGAACCGTGTTCAACCCTATTTACTTGAAGGATATGGAAAACTGATATAAATAGCACTAAATTGGATGGTCTAATGATTCGTATCAATTTTATGGGTTAAGACTTAAGAGCATTCCATCTATTAAAATATAATTAATTCCACTTTCCCACATCCCAAAGACCTAAAATTGTAATATTGCCAGTTGGCTCCCACAAATAAGCCATTTGACCGTTAGACTCCATTCTCCCATCACGCGCGTCAAAATAAAAACTCCTAATTCTGAACATTTGGAGCTGCAGAACAGCACCATGCTCAATCTGAGGAGCATTGAAACCCTAGAAAATGTCAATACCAAAGAGAATGACAATGGACCAAACCAGAAGATTTCGGAATATGAATGGTCTAGAGAACAGAGGATCAGAGAGAATTTTCAAAGAATGCAAAAGCTTGGGATTCTCGATCTCTCTCTAAAAGTGAAGTCCCTTAAGCCCACTCCCAAAATTACCAAACATCGCAAAATCCCTCAGACTCGGAGTCCCTCTCCTTTGCCTCCTTCCGGCCCCGTCCGCCGATCCTCCAGGTAATCTGTTATTACAATGCTAGAACTTTTTTTTTTCTGTTTGCGTATGAGTGATAGTATGAACCGTGAAGTATTTTTTTGGGTTTTATATATTCTTTTGAACTATCATTTCATGGGTTCCTTTCTGTTCCATTTGTGTATGAAACTATGAATATGTTGAAGTGTTTTAATGGGTTTTTAGATATACTTTTGAATTAGCACTTCATGGGTTCCTTTCGTTGCCGTCTGTGAATGGTTGGTGAAGTTGAATGGGTTTTATGGTTTCATTAAGCCCCTGTTTGTCTACCATTTTTCAAAATATTATTTTATACAGTAATCAATCTCCACCACACATTCAAATAATAAAATATTCTACACATAAACCGATAAAGTTTCTTTTAATTTTAACCACACATTTTCCAAAAAAAATACTATTCATTACACCATTTTCATCATAATAATGGTAGACAAACAGGCACTAAATGTTGATCACTATTTGTAGTCTCTTTTTGGTCCTTTTTTAATGCTCCTTTTTTGTATCTTTTTGTCCAATGAAAGTATAAAGGTCATGGGATTTCGATGGATGTTTATGACATATTTCTCCGTTTTAGACCTTTTGTTTTCCCCTTATTTAAGGAGAATGTGAAATCTAGAAAAATTCAATAATAAAATTGACTTCTTCAAGATTGTTTTAAAAATCAAAACAATATGTAAACATAAAGATAGACATTCAGTCTCACTGGTCCCTTTACACGACCTTGGTTGAGTTGAGGATTGCATACAAAAATCATGAGTCGAACTTCAAAAATCAAATTCTAACATCCAGCTACTACAGATATTTTGTCCAAGTTACCGTTACAAATGGATTCCTTCTAATTACTGTTACAGAAGAATGTAAAGAAACTGCAAAATGAATCGGATAAATTTTCGGTCTTTAGAAGCAGGAATATTTTGAATTGTGATAAACTGAATAAATAATGAAGACATTTGATAGATAACTTTAAAAGAAGGGTATTTTTCATTTTCACAGTGTCTCACGAATATTGGCTCCATACCTGATTTGTTTGTATCCCTCTGCCGTGATTAAAAGCTACGTGACTTTGAGGCCTCCGCAAGTGTTTAAGCATGTACGCGTATGGCTTTTAGTTACTATAAATGAGTTTCACTACTAATACATGCTTTTCATTTTTCACTCTTTATTCAATAGGCTGCAGAATGCAACCCCAGTTACTTACTCTGAAGTGCATTTGGCAAAGAAAGACAAATCTCTGGAACTCGAGGATGATTTTCTTAGAGAACAGGGATCAAAGCCTGAGATTTATACGGAGGAACATGAGAAGTTGCTGGGAAACACTGAACGGAGTTGGACTTGTTTTGTGGATGGATATGGAAAAGATGGGAAGCGAATTTATGATCCGGTCAGAGGGAAGACTTGTCATCAATGCAGGTAGGAAATCAAATGTTTGAATTATTTAGATAGCTAATACTACTTGCTTGAAGTGCCCTTCTTATCTATACATTAGTTTTGTTACCCCCATGTAAAGGTGTCAAAATTTGTCGGGCAATCCTGGCACTTCCAATGCCCTGCACAGCTAGATCCGGAATGGGCCGTGATGTGAACTGGTTGTCCCTCCAGACAGACCCAGCTGGACGGGACTGAGGGGTATGAGCTGTGATGAGCGCTGCCTGCCTAGCCTTTTATAAAAAAAAAAAAAAAAAAGTAAAGGGATTTGGGCGTTCCACTTTCCTCGGCATATTGATGTGTTTGGATCTACATAATAGTGTTATTTTTTATTTTTTTTAAATATTCTGCGTAGAATTAGGGCTTTAAAATTGAAATTAGACACATTCAAAATTGATAACCCCCTTGAAATTTCATTTTATCGAGCTCCTTAAAAGGAATACAGTCACGGCTTTAATTATATGTTGTATTTCCAATTTTCTCACTAGATTTTGCAAGTATGGTGCTATTACATGTACTGTCATATTCAACTAGGTAAAATATTGCACGTGATTAAATTTTTGAAGAGGAATGACATGTTTACACATTGTTGCATACTAAGATTTGATCACAAGTATGTTGAGTTGATTCTTTGTATTTCCTATTCGAGTAAAAGGGGCATTTCTTGTTGACTCATAAATCTGAAGGCAATTGGTTTTTGGTTCTATAGCTTTATGTTTTTCTTTGCATTTCATTTTAACGCCTTCAAAACTATAAGTTGTATATTTGTTTTAACATGCATGGTGTTGCGTTATTTCTATGAATACCCTCTTCGGTTTGGTTCTAAAGCTTTATGTTTTTCTTTGCATTTCATTTTAACGCCTTGAAAACTATTAGTTGTATATTTCTTTTAACATGCATGGTGTTGCGTTATTTCTATGAATACCCTCTTCAGTTTGGTTCTATAGCTTTATGTTTTTCTTTGCATTTCATTTTAACGCCTTCAAAACTATAAGTTGTATATTTGTTTTAACATGCATGGTGTTGCGTTATTTCTATGAATACCCTCTTCAGTTTGGTAAAACTTACTTGGATTATTTTATGCATATTTACAGCATGTATGGATAGTGATTATAATTTAATCACTTCTGGTAAAACATATTGTTATCCATACACTGCTACCCACTATCCACACATTTTTGTAGGATCCACGACTTATAATCACTTAAATTTTATTTATTCACTTATCAGACAGGCACTTAATAAGCAGGTACGATATTTTGCAGGCAGAAAACTCTTGGCTATCGTACACACTGCAGCCAATGCAACATGGTTCAAGGACAGTTTTGTGGAGATTGTTTATATATGAGGTATAAAATGGCAAAACCAAATTCTTGGGCCATTAACATATGTAAAAATTACTTTGTTATTCCGCCTGTATTGCTAACCTTTTTAGTGTGATTAGCATATTGATGGTGGGGAAACCACGAGTTTATTTTCATATATTTGTCTTTATTATGCTAATTATTTACAATTTACCTTCAATAACAAAGGATCTACTGTCCTTTTATGCTCCGACACTTTTTTACGTAAGGTTGAACTATTTCTCTCTTCTAATTGATTGACATGTGTTACTTAGGGTCCGTTTGATTCTCATTATTGTAGAATGAGAATGAAAAATATAATCGTTATTGGCCCCACACAAGAGATAGAAATTCAAAATTGATGGCTTGATGTGTTGAATAACGGTCATATTTTTCATTTGTATGGATGAAAAATGAGAAACAAACAGGGGCTTATTATATTGCCTTGACTCTTTTATTTATTCCCTAGTGTGATGATGGCGTAGATTATAGTCTAAAGTTTGAGTCTACCTAACATTCTTTAACAGATATGGGGAGAATGTGCTTGAAACACTGGAAAATCCAAACTGGATTTGCCCCGTTTGCCGCGGCATTTGCAACTGTAGTTTGTGCCGGCAAGCAAAGGGGTGGCCTCCTACTGGGACACTTTACAGAAAGGTAAATATAGCAGCTACTTTTTGGATTGTCCTTTTTCTCTACTTACAAAGTGCAATGAAAAGCTAAACTTGAAATATCTTTTTGTTCTAGATTTCAAGCCTTGGTTATAAGTCGGTGGCACATTATCTTATTCAAACTCAACGCTCAAACACACGGTCAGATGAGAATGTGCGCACTAAAGTTCCAGTTTCTGCCAAGAGATCACTCCCCTTTTCTGATGCCGAAGCAACACTGGCTGAGGATGATCTTTCTAAGTTTGATGGTCAATGTCAAGGGATTGATCCTCAGTTTGAAGAAAATAGAACAGACATTATCCCAAATGATGAAAAAGTGGAGGTAATATACTCGAATACCGAACAGGGTGAGACTAAAGGGGCTGCACCAGACGACAGGGAACATGATGATGACAGTAGGAAACCGAAAAATCCGGAATTATTGACCGGTTCTCCTCTTTACGAGTCCAACAATATGAATATAGGTGTATCTATACTAGAGCCTGAAAATCACAAGAAAGAGGAAATCTACATTGTGGACAACGAGAATTTTCTTGCCCCAGAACATGATCAGAGTAATATGAAAGTGAAAGACCCCGACTCAGTGAGCGATTCTCCCTTTCCCTGCTCCAGCAGTAGTGTGTCAATATCTGAAATTGAAAAACTCAAGAAAGAGGATATCACGTGCATGGTGGACAAGAATAGTTTTCTTGCTGTTGAAACGAGTCCAAAATCCAGAAAGAAGCGTGCTTGCACCACTGAACTAACATCTGATAGTGTTGCTGGAAGGTTGAGGCAGAGGCGTATGATGAAAAATGCAAGTCTGGATTTGACCAGGTGCTGACGATGCCATGAGACTGAAAATGATCCCTTGTTTTTTGTCATGTAAAGAATCTGGCTTCTGATAGACTAGTATTGATGATTCTTTTGTAGGTAAAGGGGCATCTACATACTTAAGTTTTGTTTTGCTGTCAATGCAAGTAAATTGGGCATGTTGCTTATAATTATTCGGATATTGCAGGACTGAATTGGTTCTTCTTTAGATTGATGAGAGCATGTTTGATTGGCTGAGCGTACTAGTGTAACTTTTCAAACTATGCTTATAATTATTCGGATATTGCAGGACTGAATTGTTCTTCTTTAGATTGATGAGAGCATGTTTGATTGGCTGAGCGTACTAGTGTAACTTTTCAAATTATGTTTTCAAATCATAGCTAGATGAAAGGAAGGCTAGCTCATAGAAGGCTGTCACCTGTGTTTTACTTCAGATTTGCAAGCTCAAGGGAACTTTTGAAATGCTAATAGTGGTAATTACATAAAATCAGATTGGAAGTTTAATATTTCCAAAATCAGATGTTTTTATTAATTAATATATTATTACTAAATAAAATATATGATTAAATGAAATTAATTTATAAACCAAACCCTAACTCCCTCAACCCACCTCTCATTTCCCCAAACTCGTGGATTCGCTGGCGAAACCCGTCTCTATCTTAACACTCTACCCACCGTCGTCGATCCTCCACCCACACCCTTCAGCGTCGCTCGACGGGTTGCTGGGATTTGAGATTTGCACTCGACAGTTGCTGTTGCGATTTGCACTCGACGGGGCCATCGCCGTTTGCGATGGCGATTTGCGACATCTCCTCTCCTCGGCGATCTCCTCTCCATTCCATCCTACCACCGTCATCTCCTCTCTTTTCCCCGGTCTGGCGCCGCACCCATCCCTCATCCGATTCCTAAATCCACCTTCATTTGACGACGGCAAACGGTAGTAGCACAGCTGCCCACAGTTGTGCCCCACTGCAAGAGCGCACTGTGCGGCGGTGCAGTGTCACCTCTGTATTTTTTTTATTTGATATACGTTGGGTGGTTTTTTGGTTGGTGATTTATGATTAGATCTACTATAAGTGGCTTGTTAGTTGTTGTGGTGGAAGTAGTATGCGAAGTGTTGGTGGTGGTGTGCAGTTTGCAGTGGCGAAGGGGTGCTGATGTTCGTTAAATATTGTTAGTTGCGGCCAATAAAATTTGTGACTATAATTGGCGATGGTCGACGATGGAGGTAGTGGTGGTTGTCTTGGCGGTGGTGCGGTGGGGTGTAGATGATGTAGCGGCAGCATCATGACTCTCGACGACCGAAACAAAATTAATCTGTAACCTGTAATTTTTTAATCCGTGACCAATAAAATAATCTGTGACCTTTAAAATTATTGATTTGTGACCATGAAATAATCTGTGACCTCCAAAAATTTTGATCTGTGACCGATATACAAATTGTGACCTATAAAAGTTTTGGACTGTGACCTGAGTTGTGACATGGGTTGTGACTTGTGAATTTGACTGTGACCTGGGCTGTGACTCGTGACCTGAGTTGTCGGAATCCGATTAGTCGTCGGAAACGGTCATCGGAATCGGAGCAGTCGCCGAAACGGCCGCCGGAATAGTCACTGGAGCAGTCGTCGGAATCGGAGTAGTTGTCGGAACGGTCATTGGAAGTTCGCTGGAATAGGGCGGTGATCGGAACGATCGCCGAAGCGGTAGGGTGGTGAAGGTGGGATGTGTTAATTATATTATATTAGAATTAAATATTTAATAATAAATAAATTAATTTATAAATAAAAATTTAAAATTTTTTAATAAAAATCTGATTTTGGAAATTTCAAACTTGTTTTCTTATTTTTGAAATAGGCTAAACTTATTCTGTTGAAAATGAAATTTTCCCATGGTCATAATTCTATGAGCCCAATGCATATGGGATCGAGGCCCAATACTTGACATTTGGGCAACTTATTCATAAATGGGGTACTTACAAAAATACCCTTAAAATTAGGGGTGTTTTGAAAAATCATGTGAAATGTTTTTAGGAAGTAAAAAATACTGTGTAAAATAAAAAAGTGACACAATGTCACTTTTTTTATAAATATTGTCACTTTTTTTAAAAAGGTGACACAAACTCAAAAAAAATGACAAAATTCAAAAAAAGTAACACACTCAAAAAGTGATACAAACTTAAAAAAGTGACAAATACTTAAAAATGTAACAACACACCAATCAAAACATATGCTTGTTATAATAAAAAAGTGAGAAATAAAAAAAGGTGATAGAAAAAGTGACAAACGTTAAAAAAGTGACATGAATTAAAAAAAAAGTGACAAACGTTCAAAAAAGTAACAAAAGTTAAAAAAAACTACAAACATTCGAACATTGACAAAGATTAAAAAGTGGCAAACATTAAAAAAGTGACAAATATTAAAAAAAGTGACAAACGTTGACAAAGATTAAAAAAGTGGCAAACATTAAAAAAAATTCATCCTAGAGTTTTCAAACCCAGGCACATCACACATTGGACTATCTTCTTTTCCACTTCCATATGCCTTGTAGCACATAGGTCGAGGACATCAATCATTTTCACACTTGTATATCTTTGCGTTGGCATACACTAGTTTGATGGTAATATTACGTTCTAGCTCATTTTTAAAACGAATAGTCTAGACTCCACATATGACTTTTATCATTGTTGATTTCCCATGAGCCACATGACCAATGGTGCCAATGTTAATTGTAGCCTGACCTGTGGAGTAATTTGGCCAATTATATCCCGCTTAACTCGTTAATGCAGGATTGAATAAGAAAATTAATAAATTTTCTAGTACGGCAAACATGATAAAGGAAAGAGCATATTATACACATTTAAAACCACAATAACTTCACTTGACAAAAAATTCAATCAAACTGATGTTTCGATAAAATTATCAGTTTATTTATACAGATATACCCAGAAAATATGGATTGCGTTTCCAAACGCCAATCGAAATGAACAGTTTGAAGAAATATGGTTGAGAAATTTGTTCACCATTTAGCTGTACTTCTCACTCAGACTTCATTTTCCCAAAACGGGACTAATGGTCTCTTGTTTCCCAAATAGTAAGGGAAATTCATTGTAATGATAGGAGAAACCTTGTTCCTCAGCCATGCTCTTCAGTGATCCATAGACCTGATACATGGACCCTATCCATTGGGTGAGAAACCACACAATTACATGAAAATTTTTAAGAACCTTACAATTTCCTCATCATGCCCCTTTCCGTATAGGTGCCTATCGATACCATCTTTAATTCGACCGAAATTAGAGAGCATAATTACCCAGTCGACTAAATTACCCTTAAATCCTTCATCTGCAGTATTCACACCAAGAGGTTTCTGCCCAGTAGCTAACTCAAGCAGCACTACTCCCAAACTATAAGAATCTTCTATAACCTTAGGCGAGAGTGGATGTAGTTTTGTCACATCCAGCTTGCTTAAGTCCTGCTCCATCAAACCTTTTTTAGACATTTTTTACTGCTCTTAATAGGTCTATGGAAAGAGATTAGTGACGAGCAACCGTCGGGTCTACTGCTTTACTAAGGAAGGGAGTGGGACGGGCGTTGGGGTGAGGAAAGAGAGAGAGCTAGGGATAGGTGTTACCGTTGCGTGTTACGATCTCTTCCACCAAGTCCACCACCACCTCCTGCTCCTCCATCAAGTCCACCCCCAGCTCCTCCCAGTCTACTGCCAGCTCCACCTCCCAGTCCTCCACCACCTCCATGGTTGGGGCAGATCATTTCAGTGTGGAGGATTTCGAGGCCAGTGTTGGGAAAATGATTTGGGGCTTCATAAGGTTTTGGGGGTTGGAGTGTATTAATTACGGGATTAAAGATTTTAATTAGTTTTAGGGTATTATTCTAATTTGTTAGTTTTTGAGGGTATTTGGTCTAATTAACCCTTCATAAATCAGGGTTTAAGTTTTTCAACAATTCAAAATTCAAGTTTTAAGTTTATAAAATACAAAAATCAGGTATTTAGCTAATTAATTAAAAATGTTTATTATTAAAATATAATAAATTCAATAAATTAATTTATTTAATATATATTTTATCAATTAAATATAGGAAGGACACAATTATATGTAATTTGGTTACAACTATCTAATTAATTAATCAAAAATTAATTTTCGATCACAATTTATCAAATTATTGGTCAAAATTTTTTTCTCGACCATAAGTAAATTTTTTTATAGATTGTCGAAAATTTTATTGGTTACAACTTATTTTTTGGTTATAAATAAAGAATTTTATAAGTCACATGTTATTTCTTGGTCACGAATCGAAAATTTTATAAGTCATAAATTATTTATCGATCACAAAATCAAAATTTTTATTGGCGACAACTCAATTACAATTTAATAAATTGTGAGTCATTGTCACAATTTTCAGGTTACATATTATTTATTTGTAAAAAATCAACCAATTATTGGTCACAATCAATCAAATAATTGGTCACAGACACCCATCCCATTCCATTCCACCCACGATCACTGCCAAAACGACCACCACCACTACCGCACACAGCACCGCCGTCAAACACCACCACTGCACAACACTTACAACCACCACCTCAACACTGCATCTAGCAGTACCACTGTCGTTGTCAGAACCACCATTACCACCTTAAACAAATCAACACCACCACCAACTGGCCACCAGAACCACTACCACCACCATTGCAAACAAATCACACATGGCAAAAAAACACCACGACCACTACGTTACGCCAAATCCACCACCACCACCACCTCTCACCTCCACAACACAACCACCAACTAGAGATCTACCATAAGCAGCCGATCCTCCACCACTACCACTTCACCTCCACAGCCACCAAATCTCGATCCACCATCAAGCAGCCAGGTCCACCACCCCACCTCCCTAGCACAACCACCAAATCAGGACGCAGAGCACACCATCACCACGGTCAAATCCATCACCACTAACTCTAGATCCACCATCAGATGCCCGATCCACCACCACCACTCAAACCACTCAAATATCACCACACCATGGAAACCACCACCAACAACAAACAACAATCAACCAAATCTGGTGTGGCTGCCATCTCCACGCCCAAAATCATCTCGACACCATGGCGGCACAACGCCACTGCGAGCGGGGTGGTTCTGATCGGTGACCCTCATACCGTCTGTGGAGGTGCTCTATTGCGGCGGTTATGCTAGGCGGGCTGCTGGCAGATAGGGAGGAGATGGCTATTCTGTGGTGCAAGAAGAAGAATATGATACTGCCAGAAAATTTCAGATCTCAACGTGGCAACTACAACTGGGGCTACGCACGACGGCACTCAGTTCGCTAGATGATGCTTTTGCCGGTGAAGAGGAAGAGAATGAGTGAAAGATGAGAGAGACGCGTGAAGACGAGAGAGAAGATGAGGATGAGAGACAGTGATTTAGGTTAATATAATTAATAATTCAATTAATATCTGATTTTTGATTAAAAACTTATTTGGGAGGAATTTTAATCCAATTAAAATTAAAAATATAGTCGTTATTGGGTTCCACTCGTTTAATAAAAGTCAACAATAACGACTAATTTTCAATTTTAATACGATTTTAATTTCTACCAAACAAGCTCAAAATAAACTTCATACATGAGTTTTGAATTAGAAAACTTAAATGCTTGATTCTTTCTTAATGTTCTCCAAAAAAATTTAATGTCTTTTGAAAAATCATATGAAAAGTATTTTAAAAGTAAAGAATACTTTAAAAAGTTAAGTGTTATTTCATGTCATTTTTAAAGTTAAATGTCACTTTTATTAAAAATTTATATTTGTCCGACAAAAATTCAAAAAAAAAGTAACAAACAATAAAAAAAGTAATAATAACTAAAAAAATGACAGAATTTCACAAAAGTGACAAACACTAAAAAAAAGACAGTGACACAGTGTACCCTATGGGCAAAACAAAAAAACCTTGAAAAAAAAATCTGAAAACCTAAAAAAATCTGAAAATCTGAAGAAAAATGGAAAAATCTACAAATTGAGTGGGGGTGGCGGCCCCCACTGGGCCTAGTTGAGACTTTTTTGTTAAAAAGTATACAATATTACTTTTTATGTTTGTCATTCAAAAAAATGACAGAAGCTAAAAAAATGTAACAAACAATTAAAAAAATGTGACGAAAAAAAGAAGAAGTGAAGAACACTAAATTTTTTTTTATAGAAATTAGAAAAATAAATGATCAAAAAGTGACAGAATAATAAAAAAAGTGACAACATTTTTAGAAGTGACGAAAATTCAAAAAAAAAGTGACAAATTCGAAAAAAATAGTGACAAAACACTCAAAAAGTAATAGTAGAAGTTTTTTAAAAAGTGACAAATTACGCTGGTGTCAATAATTCAAAATCACCTTACTGTCTGCACGCAAAACACATGATCTGCTACAATATGGTAATGTTCAACAAACGATTGACTTTCTTTTGAGCTCCCGTTTGATTTACATTATTATCTCATTAAAATGAAAAATATCATCGTTATCTATCACATCAACATTTAAATTCGAATTTTCTATCTCTTATATGGACCCCAATAACGACTATATTTTTCATTATCATTTTACAATAATTTGGCTCAAACAGGTCCTGATTTTCCACACCCTATAAGTTGGTTTTCTATTTTACTATTTTCTATAATATAATAATGTTCAACAAACACCCATGTTCACACTTAATAACGACAAATTCAAAAACTTTAGGTGACTCAAAAACCTGTCTGTCATGATTCAAGTAGATGTCGGCCTTAGACATCAAGTTTGTATTCATACTGCACAAATCAAGAAATGAAAGATATCTGAACATAAGAAAGCACTTGGATTAAATTGAATTATTATCCGAAAACGACAAAGTTCACATTTATTCCGTAAAAAAAATCTCAAATTACAATAGAAAGAAACTAGAAACAAATTGAGAACATACGTGAAAATGTCATCTAATGTAGAAAACAGAAGCTCGTCGACATTAACACGTTTCTCTTCTGAATTGGGACGGTTGAAAACGGTGAAGTATTGTCAAATGGTGAATCTGTTGTTGTTGTGGAATCTGATAAAGCTGATATGGATTTTGGGATTTTCTATGATGAAATATTGGCGGCTATTGTTATTAACGAAGGAGAGACGACTCCTATTGATGCGATGATTAGAATTTTTAGCCAAAAAAAGAGAGGATGAAGTGGCTGAAGCTAAGGCTAAAGCTACATCTCAATCCTCCTCAGCCCCTGCTCAGTCATCATCGCCTGCCTCTAAAGTGGATGGCCGGCGATGAATGTGGGACTTTATGGAGTTTTGGGGATTTTGGAAGTTTTGCCCGTAATTACGGGATTAAGAACTTTAATTAGTTTTAAGATTATTTTTCTAATTTTTTATTTTGATAGGGTAGGGGACCTAATTTCCATATTTTCTATTGTATTATGGGCCGATAGGATTCTCACAACCCAGTCCATGCGAGCATCCCATAATTTGCTCTACATATTCGTAGTAAAATTAATAAAAAGGGAAAGTTGTTTCGCGTAGGGAAAATAAAGTAATAAAGAGACCACCTTTTTCCATATCATTCTAAACTGAAGTTAGTTCAAATTTAAACTCTAATAAAGTATAGTGTTAGTGCTTTATCGAACCTCTATTTACTCATATAATCACCTTAAGATACGTCTAATATAATAGGATTACAACGAGATGGTAACATTAGAAATAGCTCAAGTTTTTAGTTGAGATAATTTAATAAGGTACATTAGAAATAGCTCAAATTTCTATTGAAGAAAATGTTGACACAAAGAAACCATGCATTGAGGAAATTTCTATAGAAGAAAATGTCGAGGCAAATTTCTATTGTTGCTTTTGCCTTCTCTTTTGTTCATTGTTTACGTAATTCTATCTCGCCCCCCGAATCATAATCTTGGATCCGCACCTAGTCATCGACACGCTATTCACGCGATTTTTTTTAAAAAGTAGTGTCATAATACGTCACCAACACATTGATTAAATTCCTTAAAATTCTTCATTTATATAGTATAAGTTTAGTTTTATACTTGTTACTAATTTTTCTTATTAAAAACTTTTAAATAAGAGTACCTATTTATTATTAAATAATAACTTTGCATTATAAATATATAACATTTTCTTCAATCGAAATTACTATTAATTTCTAACAAAAAATTGCACCTAACTTTCGTAGTATAATGAATTTGATCTGCACGTGAGATAACGTGTTGAAGATAATAAATTCATTCTTTTACAATAAATTAAGTTTTCTGATAATTTAAAAGTTAACAATGATATGTGATCCAATGTTTGACTAACTTAGAGTTGATCTTAATCCTAAAGGAGTACTATTTATTGAAAACGAAAAGCAATTGGTGTCGCCTTGAGAAAAGCTTTATCATAATGGAAAGGGACATCGACCATAAAATAATTATCCATTGAAAGGAATGTTGCATTATTACATGTTGATCAAAGATTAGAATATAAATTAATGGTGTTACACGTAGAATTGTATTTGAGAAGAATTCAATGGATGTATTTGTCAAGACATAGTTTGCAAATACTAGTCTAAAAGATTATATTAAGGAATTAAATAAATTAGAGATGTGATCGCGTCTTTTATAATTTTCAACACGATGTCTCATTTACATGTTGGATTCGTTTGGAGTCTGATATTTACACAATTTTTATTAATAGACGATATCGAGGCTTTATATTGCTCTAATATCTAGTTAAATCATGTTATAATTTTAAGACATGATAAATTTATTTATTTAAAATTTGAAGTAACCTCATGTATGAGATTTTGACTAATTGAGGAAAGAGATTTAATCACTTCAATAACTAGGTTGTTTGGACACTTGGCAAAGAGCCATTAAGGAATAAGGTTTCGACTTTCAGTTTAACAAATATACTCATAGCAAATATGGAACGATATCTTTCATTAAACAAAATGGAATGGTAACTCATATTTGGCTTAATTTTAAGAGAAAATTGCAGTATCGGTACCAAACATTTCATTAAGTAGTAGACTTTGTCCAAACCTTTCATTTGTGTCACCCACGATACCAAACATTTCAAAAATATCCACTTGAAGTCCAAATGGATGATTTCTGTTAGTTTAACTGTAAGTTGACCAAATAATTGATCTTATCAATAATTTTGACTAATTTTAAAAGGTAAAGATGATAACTTTACATTCTTTTATTATAAAATAACTAAAAACAAATAACTAAAACTAAAAATCAATTATTTATGTTCTTATTCTCCATCCACCCACACCCCAAAATCATCACCCCCACTACCTTCATCGACAGCCACAGTCACAATAATTCAAGTGGTGCAAAGGGCACCCTCAAACCCAAACCCCAAATTTTCAGTACATAATTTATGGGTTCTGTTTATTAAGCTTGAAAATCTAATATTTCTTGAGGTTTCCACTCTGAATTTCTTTCTTCATTGGTTTAACATATGGGATCTGCCATGGAAAAAATTAAAATTGGAATTCAATTGCAATAACCGTGTTCAATAATTCAAATAAAAGGACTAAAAATCGAAAACAAGAAATGGGTGGAGGTATTAATCCATGCCTAGGTTATGTTTTCGCAAAATTTGACACAAGAAATAGTTTTTGTTGCCTTGAATTAGAAGACTTTGTCAAAGAAAACGGATGTAAGGAAAGTGGAGAAGAAACACTGAGGAAATGTGTGGGTTAGAAAGTTGGCAATTGTTGAGAAGTAATTTTATTTGCATCCATCTCCTAGAACATCAACACCTAGAGATTTTTAGCCATAACGTCTACCAATTTTTTGGTGACTTCTCCTCGTGTTTCTGGTTCTTCTTGATGTCATCACCATAGTATCCATTAAAGTTAAAGATAAAAAAACATAGACAAAGATGGAAATCCCAGTGGTGCTAACGGTGATATTGGTAGTGGTGGCTAGAGGTCAATGGTGCCGGTAGTAAGTGGCGGCAGCGGCGGACTTTCAGGGTGGGATTTGCGAGGGAGACAACATTTTTTTTTTTTTTTTTTTTACTTTCTTCCTTTTTATTTCATATTTTCATTATTTAAGTGGAAATATTGCAAGGTTACAATTTTGTCCTTTGTAGATTTGATCAAATTATTTTATGGAGTCAATTAATAGTCAAACTAACAGAAATCATCCATTTGGACTTCAGGTGTGAATTTTTGAAAGGTTTGGTACCGTGTATGGCACAAGTGAAAGATTTGGACAAAGTCTGCTACTTAATGAAATGTTTGATACCGTGACTGCAATTTTTCCTAATTTTAAACTAAAAAAAAAAAGGAAAATCGAGATTAGTTTCTGTTTGAGTTTTTCGAAAGTATCGAAATTAAAACTTTTTTTTTCTTGTACGAAAGATGCAAAGCCAAACATGATGGTGATTGAAATGAGATATTAAAATAAAGCTTGAAACAATGTTAAAACGTCATGGGTGAAAACATTCTAAGTCCATATTTGGTTTGGATAAAAAATAAATTTTTAGTAAATTTCAATAAAAATTAAATTTTTGATAGATTTCAATAAAAATTAATAAAATGTGTTATTGGAAAGTTGGATAAAAATTACAAGTCTCATGAATATGTGATTCAAAATTAATTTGAGAAAAAATGAATATTTAAAAAGGAGGATCGAAACAGTATTTTGAGAGAAATATCTTTACACTGTTTTAAGCAAAAAGGTTTAAAACCCATTAAAGAGAAAATATGTTTTCAAAAGTAATTATCAAAAGGAATTCTTTGGATATTTTGAAAATTATATAGGGTTAAACATTAGTGCTTGTTTGGTTAGCGACGTATGTTTAGTTAAAAAGTAGATAAACGTAACGTATTTAATGTCCTTGAAAATGATTTTTGACTAATTTGTAAACACTTAAAAGCACCGTCAAACAAACATTAAGTCTTCGTCTGAGTTTCATTTTGAAGAAAAATGCATTTTAGAATAGTAATTTTAAGAGAATGTGTAGTTTAAAAGGAAGAAATTTTTTTTGATTTACGTGTAAAATTATTTTATTGAAAAATGTGTGGTTAAAAATGAGTTTTGAAAAAAAAATGAATTTTTGAAAAAATTGAACTCAAACAAGTGCTAAGTCAATTTGCTCACGAAGCATTAATGTAATTTTTTGTAAAAATAAAAATAAAAACAGCTAACATTGAAATTGAACTGTAAGCCATAAAATACATTTACCGGGACCAATGCACAACAATGACAGCATTGGAAAAGTTTGTGTTGGCATTAATTATGTCTGTCATTGTGCAACGGTCCATGTTTTGTACCAATGTCCCTATTAATTGTTTTTGGCTACGTTAGTTGAGCACACTATGTGTTTTTTTTTTTCATTATTTTTATTTTGTTTTTAACCTGTGTTTTTGCATCACAAATGTCGAGAGGATCGGTCCAAAACTGCTGACAACAACAGCAAAAGAATTACTCGATACAAGTTATCGATGTCAACAAGTGACATTCACCTTCTAAAGAAATCTTGAAGGCATTCTACAAATAATTCCAATCGAAATAATTTATTTATTTATAATTTATTCCGATTATAAACTATACACAAACATGCTTAACCAAGTCAAAAAAACATGTGATAAAAAGAGCCATTAAAGTCAACAATCAAATGGGTGTATCCAAAAAAAAAGTTAAAATAGTGGTCTATTTGACCTTTTTCTTTTCTTTTCCATCTTTTTAGTGACAGTTTAGGGTCTCGCACCATGTCCACATATCCAGCAGGGAATCCTAAGCGCACAAATTGAGGAAAGAATTGGAAACCCAAGATTAATCAAAATATTGTTTATTTAACTATTTAAAGTAGTAAAAAGAAATGAATTATTTAATTTAATCTAGAGAAACTTTTTGTTTAATTGGCTCTGTTGGGACCATATGATCATATTCTTGTTCTGGGAATTGGCCTAACTTGTAACATATTTGCTGGCAAATTGACCATTTGAGCATATTGGAATATTGTTTGTTAATCTGGACAGCATTATGCTAATGTGAAGTTAATATCCATTAAGCACATTGTGCCTTTGAATATGGAATAATGTCTTGATGGGAATGTGCTCACAATGAGCAATATTACAATATTTTTGCGAAAAAATAACTAATTCGGCAAAACCATTTGCTTGTTTTATCTTGGTTTGAACATTTAAAGTGCAAGATCATCTCAAGGGGTTGTGGGGTTGTCTTGTTTAAAATTTCAATTGATTTTTTTTTTATAGTATCATCCCGCTATTGAGACTACTAAAATAATATTTTAATACAGTATGAAATATTTTTTCGAGTCTATAATGGTTTTGTTTTACAATAGTGTTAGATCGTTACGTTCAATTTTACTTCTTAAACATGTATTTTGGCTAGCTTATATCAATCATGAAGTCGTATTAAATGAATTTGTTAGACGGTCAACTTTAACAATCTTAGCAATTTGGCACTTTCACAACTAACTTTGATAGGTAAGCGTAAATAGGTTATTATCAATAATTGTCAACCAAAAATTAACTATAATAATCCAAAGGCAGAACAAATTATTGTTTCTTAATGAGAAATCAATTAATTTTCCCCTTATTTTTACCAGAGACAAACAAGAAGTGGTTGGACTTCAACCAGCTTTTTACAAGCCAACTGATTATTTGACTTTGAGCATCACGGTAAGAAGAAAGGGTCTTGGAGTAATGGTAGGTCCCGCCTTGGCTATACACAACAAAGTTTTGTATAATCAAGAATCCAATAAAATCTAATTCAAGATTTGATAAATAATAATAGAACAAATCAAAGCTTATTGGGGAGTGAAAGTCAATGTCATTTGCTTACTGTTTGTTTAAGGCATAAAGGCCAACCTGCGATAAGCAATTCCACAGCCAGGTAAGAGTCAAATGTCACAGAGAAAGAGGGAGAGATGCTGAGGTAGAGGGAGAACTGTGGGGTAATGGTAATCAATAGCGTTGGTACGTTTTTGGATACACAACTGAAGTAAATGTGCATTTGTTGTTGTGGAAGGTTTGCCTTTAATTTGTTTGCAGAAAAAGCTGGGACACGAGAAAGGGGAAATATAGTTCTTTGAGGGGGTCTTTCTTTTTATCTACACAGCCAATAACTGTGAGCCATTTTCAAACAGTCTTATCGAACTTTTTTCTTGCAGCAGTCTGTCTAGGATTCTCCTCTGGTGTCTTCTATTAACTATCCCTTTGGGATCTATCTGGTATTTGTTTATGGGCTTTTCTTGGTTTTCTCATTCTTCTTTTGCATTGGCTTGTCTACAAATTTATATTCAAGGTTGAATCTTTGGAATCTTGGCTATTGAATATTGAATCTCGTGGGTTTTCTCCTTCCCCTTCTTTTTTTCGTTTGGAGAAAAATTCACTGAATTTTCACACACTGCACCCTAAAATCTGTGGATATTTTTTTACCGAATTAGTCTTGTATTCCTCAGGTCACAGTTTCAACCCTTGTCTCATCTGAACTAAATCTTCAAGAAAGGTCGAATCTTTGGTTTTCTTGATCTGGTCCAGTATTGATTATTATTCAAACTTAATCACAGTTCTTTTTCAGCCGAAAATTCAGGTCTATGTATTTGAATGTTTGCTTAAAGCAAATGTTCTGAGACTTTCCCTCCTTAAGATGGGTTGAATACAAAGGTTTAGTCTGGTGGAAGCTTTTAGCTTTGATTCCTTTTGCTTTTCGGAATTAGGGTTTGAAACAGTCAGCTTTTATGGGGTTTGCTGTTACATGGGCTAAACCACCACTTTCTTCGTTTTGCCATGAGTGTCTTCTTTCTGAAAACCTCTCCGATTGATTTTAAACAGAAAAGCTTTCATGCATCTCTCACTATGGAAGCCATTATCTCATTGCGCTGCTCTAATCTTGGACAAAAAGAGCAGAAGAAGAGATGGGTCTAAACATACAACAGAGGATATCAGGAGGAACCCATCAGTTCTAAGAAAATTGCTAGAGCACAAGCTCAGGGAGGCTCTTGAGGAAGCATCTGAAGATGGGTCCCTTGTTAAGTCCCAAGACATGGAGTCTGAATTCATGGGCAAGGAAGACGAGGGCTTGGGCAGATCGCGGTCGCTTGCCCGGTTAAATGCCCAGAAAGAATTCTTGAGAGCGACTGCTCTTGCTGCAGAGCGCACATTTCAGTCTCCAGACTCGATTCTGCAGCTCCAGGAGGCCTTCTCCAAGTTCCTTACCATGTACCCAAAGTACCAATCATCCGAAAGGATTGATCTACTGAGATCGGATGAGTATTCACACCTCTCCAGTGCAGGTTCAAAGGTATGCCTTGATTATTGTGGATTTGGGTTGTTTTCATTGCTGCAAACTGTTCATTATTGGGAATCATCTACTTTTAGTTTGTCTGAGATTACTGCCAATTTGAGCAATCATGCTTTGTATGGGGGTGCTGAGAAAGGGACAGTGGAACATGATATGAAGACTCGAATAATGGATTATTTGAACATCCCTGAGAATGAATATGGCCTTGTTTTTACTGTGAGCCGTGGCTCTGCCTTTAAATTGCTAGCTGAGTCATACCCTTTCCACACAAACAAAAGGTTGTTGACTATGTTTGATCATGAGAGCCAGTCCGTAAATTGGATGGCTCAAAGTGCTAGAGAGAAAGGTGCTAAGGTTCATAGTGCATGGTTTAAATGGCCTACTCTTAAGCTCTGTTCGACTGATCTGAGGAAGCAAATTTCGAACAAAAAAGGAGGAAGAAAGATTCTGCAGCTGGTCTTTTTGTGTTTCCTGTCCAATCTAGAGTTACTGGTGCGAAGTACTCGTATCAGTGGATGGCCCTGGCTCAACAGAATAATTGGCATGTCTTACTTGATGCAGGGGCATTGGGCCCTAAGGACATGGATTCCCTTGGATTATCTTTATTCCGGCCAGATTTCATCATCACATCATTTTATAGGGTGTTTGGCTATGACCCCACTGGATTTGGATGTCTTCTAATCAAGAAATCTGTGATGGGAAGCCTACAGAATCAGTTGGGGCATACTGGTTCTAGTATAGTGAAAATCACTCCTGTGTTTCCGCTGTACTTGAGTGATTCAATGGATAATTTCCCTGGATTTGGTGAAGATGAGGAAGTCAGTAGGAATGCTGAAGTTGACTCTGAAACTCGCCCACAATCTCGATTGCCTGCCTTTTCTGGTGCATTCACTTCTGCGCAGGTGAGGGATGTGTTTGAGACTGAGATGGAGCATGATAACAGTTCTGATAGGGATGGCGCTAGCACCATATTTGAAGAAACTGAGAGCATTTCCATAGGGGAGATGATGAAAAGCCCAGTATTTAGTGAAGATGAATCGTCAGATAACTCGCTGTGGATTGATTTGGGTCAGAGTCCTTTGGGGTCGGAAAATGCTGGTCATTCAAGCAAACACAAAGCGGCCTCTTCCTCGCCACCGGTTTGGTTCTCCACTCGGAAAAATAATAGGACTTCTCCAAAAGCATCTAATATATCAAGCAGCCCGATGTATGACATGGAATTGAAACAAGGGCATCTTGAAAATGGCCATGTATTATCATTTGATGCTGCTGTTCGATCAGTCTCTCAAGATTTGGACCATTACAAGGAGATTCCTGAAGAGGAACAATTTTCTGCAAGAGACTGTGAATGTAAGACTCCAAATAACCAACCTTGTCAGGAAATTGAAGAAGAACCCGAAACCGACAAATCAAAGGGTTCTGCCGATAAGGGATCAGGCCACGACAACATGAATCATCGAAGCATACAGAATGGCTCAGCTTCTGAGATATGCTCTGAGACAAAGGAGAGTGCAATAAGAAGAGAGACAGAAGGGGAATTTAGACTACTAGAAAGGAGAGAAAAAAATAGAATTGCTGGTGGCAGATTTTTTGGAATAGAAGAGACTGAGCAACTGGGAAGCAGAGGCAGAAGGGTATCCTTTAGTACAGAAGACAATTGCAAAACTCGTCTGGGCCACACTGTCGACGCAGGAGAATTATCAGCCACTAGCCTGGATGATGAAGATTACATTAGTGATGGGGAATATGATGATGATGGGCAAGATTCCGACAGAAATGAACCCGAGATTATTTGCAAGCATCTTGATCACATAAACATGTTAGGTCTCAACAAGACCACCTCCCGACTGAGGTTCCTCATCAATTGGCTTGTGACGTCTTTGTTGCAATTACGATTGCCTGGTTCAAATGAAAAGGACAGTCCACCACTTGTTCATATTTATGGGCCAAAGATTAAATATGAAAGAGGTGCAGCGGTTGCATTCAATGTGAGGGATAGGAACCGAGGTCTGATTAGCCCGGAAATTGTTCAGAAGCTGGCTGAGTCGCATGGTATCTCTCTCGGTGTTGGAATCTTGAGTCACATACGCCTTCTTGATAGCTCCAAACAGCAACGTGGGTCTTTGAGTCTTGATGATACTACCCTTTGCAAGCCAATGGAGAATGGCAGACATGATGGTAAAAGTGAATTCATCAGAGTTGAGGTCGTTACTGCTTCTCTTAGCTTTTTGACTAATTTCGATGATGTCTATAAGTTGTGGGCATTTGTGGCTAAATTTCTTGACCCAACCTTTGTCAAAGAGGGAGTCCTTCCACCTGTTGTAGAAGAGTTTGAATAACAAGGCTTAGAGCTGGTACTATTGCTTTTGTCTCTCTACCTACTTGTACAATCAGACGATGCAGAAATGATTGCTACTCATGGGCAAAGCAGGATCAAGTGCATGGATGGAAAAGTTATAACTGGATTCTTTTTGCGCCCCACGTCCCTCTGTGCCGCAAGTGGGTGAATTTGTTCATTCTTGTTTTTAATTGCTTGGATTTTCTCTTTTACCTTGTGAGGTTCTTGTAGAATTGGGTTTGAAAAATTTATATCATTTCAGATAGTAATTATGAACTAGAACTGATACTTCCTACTTGCGTTCTTAAAGAAAGTGCTTTCTGCTGTATAAATATGTATTTTGCTTGTTTCGGGCTACTATCTACAGATTGTCTTGTTCAATTCTCTCAAGTTCTACGGAAAAAAATCAGTCAATTTTTTATCAATAGATGATAAAAGTTTGTTCCAAGTTCTGTTACTTGGAATTAAAGCAGCTAGAAAATAATTTGGGGAAAAAGAAAAAGGAAAAAAGATTGGAATTAAAGAAACTTCATGTTCAAAATTGTACTCAAAAGACATTTCTTTGGCTGCCTAATTTTCAGTAACTGTTTCAATCAGGTTCCAGTTCAGCCATCGTCCATGAAGAAGCATTAGCTTCTCTTCAATTTAAAGCCAAAAAGGACATTATTTAGTCACACTTCAGTCACTCTTAGAAGATAACTGCCAATTGCTTAATATACAAGTTGTTGAAGAGGATCTTAACCATATATCAAAGATCTCGGGATTATATACAACAGAAGCCAACAGACTCCATTGATTCTAGGACTTCTCATGTGATAATTATAATGCTTTTAAACTCTTGTAAATCACAGCAAATCATTGCTGAAATATAGTAGATTAGTTTCAATAGGCTTCTTTATAATGTAAGCTATTTCTTGATAATATACAACAGAAATTATTCTATCTTTATATGGTATCAGAGCTATTAGACAAACGTCTCTAAACTATCCTTTTTTTTTTCCAGAATGGCTTCTCCCAATTCATCTACCTCTTCTGATTCACATGATATCATCTATCCTACCTTCAATTCTTCCTCTGTTGTCAATATTACCAAACTCAAAAGAAACAACTACCCAATTTGGAAAGCTCAGATGCTCCCTTATCTCCAAGGTCAGGATGTATTTGGTTATGTTGATGGTACTATTACACCTCCTTCAAAAACTCTTTCTGCTGATAATGGCACCTCTCTATCCAATCCCCAGTATGCTGCTTGGTCCAAACAGGACAACCTTATTCTCAGTGCTATCAATTCATCCCTTACAGATGAAGTCCTTGCTCAGGTCTACCAAGCTTCTTCCTCCCGTTTGGTTTGGACTGCTCTTGAAACTTGTTTTGCTTCTCAGTCTCGTGCAAAAGCCGTACAGGTTCGATCACAACTCGCCTCCACTCGCAAGGGTAACTCTACTGCCACGGAATACTTTATGTCCATCAAATCGTTAACGGATGAGCTTGCTATTGCTGGACAAGCCATGAACTGTGACGATATAATAACCTATGTCCTTGCTGGCCTTGGCACCGAGTATGATTCTCTGGTTACGTTGATCTCATCTCGTGAAGAGACTACTCTTGAAGAGTTATATTCATTGCTCCTTACCGCCGAGGCTAGAATCAACCACAACAACCAAGCTCTTGTTCTTCCAAATGCCTCAGCCAACATTGCTACCCGTCAGCAAACCTACAACAATAATGGTCGTGGTCGTGGCAATTTCTATCAAAATAATAATCGAGGACGGGGACGTTCTAATGGTCGGGGTCGTGGATTCACCAACTCCAACTACAGCCGAAGCTCTTTCTCAGGTGGTAACAATTCCACCCTCTGGTGCCAGCTATGTGAAAAACCTGGCCATACAGTTCACAAATGCTACTACAGGTTTGATGTAACCTATATTGCTCCATCAACTCCTAGGCCAATCCAGGCTAACTATGCTTCAGCCTCCAACGCCAATCAAGACTGGCATCCCGACTCGGGCGCCACTCACCATATGACTGCTGATGTCAATAACCTCACCTTACAATCTGAAGAATACAATGGTGCTGACCAGATTCAAGTGGGAAATGGGACAGGTTTGGCTATTTCTCATATTGGTTCTGCCTCTTTAAATACTCCTTCTAATTCATTTCTTCTTAACCGAATTCTAGTTGTTCCTTCAATTACTAAAAATCTTCTCTCAGTTCAACAATTTGCTAATGATAACAATGTGTTTTTTGAATTTCATGGACACTATTTCGTCATAAAGGACTACTTGGGGAACGTCCAGCATAGAGGTCATGCTCGAGATGGCCTCTACCTTTTTTCACAGCCTTCTCAGCCATGTCCTGCATCAGCCTATTTTGGTGCTCGTATTTTAATAGTTGATTGGCATCAACGCTTGGGACACATTTCTTATCCTATTGTTAAACATGTCATTTGCTCAAATAAAATCCCTGTTGCTACAAATAAGAGACAGAATGTATGTCCTGACTGTCAATTGGCAAAAAGCCATAAATTGCCTTTTTATCAGTCTCACATTACAGCTACACGGCCTCTAGAATTGCTTTACTCTGATGTCTGGGGGCCATGTGCTGAAGTTTCTACTTATGGATCTCGTTATTATGTCTGTTTTCTTGATGATTATACAAAGTTCATTTGGCTATTTCCTTTAAAATTAAAATCAGATGTTGAGTCTATATTTATTCCCTTTCAAAAAATGGTGGAACGCCAATTTGATACCACCATTAAATCAATACAAACCGATTGGGGCGGTGAATATAGACGTTTAAATAAATTTTTTAAGAACATTGGAATTCAACATCGACTTGCTTGTCCACACACACATGAACAAATGGGTGCAATAGAAAGGCGACATCGTCAAATAGTGGAAATGGGTCTAGCTCTTTTATCTCATTCCAACCTTCCACGACAATTTTGGGAAGATGCTTTTCTAACTGCCACTTATATAATTAATCGTCTCCCAACAAAAATTTTGAATCAAAAATCACCCTTTGAAATGGTTTATAAACGAAGACCAGATTATAATTTCTTACGTGTGTTTGGATGTGCATGTTGGCCAAATTTACGACCTTATAATCGTCATAAAATTGATTTTTGCTCCAAAACATGCATATTTATTGGTTATAGTCCTTGTCATCAGGGATACAAATGTCTTGATCTAGCAACAGGAAAAATATTTGTCTCACGTCATGTTATTTTTGATGAAACTTTCTTTCCATACACAAACACAACTCTCCCACAAAAAGCCTCATCTTCCACTCATACCTTTCTTCCTACTAATCTTCGTCAAAAGCAATCCTCTTGCTCTCCTATTTTGTCTCATGCAGGTACTCAATCTTGTCTACAAGACCCACTTGGATCGACCTTCGCACCATTGGCGGTTCAAAATGTTCCAACAACTTTACATGGTCAAAGCTCTCCTGATCTCAATCTTGGGTCATTACCTGTTGTGACTTCTACAGATTCAATGGTTGACACTGTACATCCAGTCCAGCAAAAGCCTATTTCTACACATCAAATGGTGACCAGATCAAAGACCAACTCTCTTAAGCCTAAGAAAACACCAGTTGATCACGTCCGCTACCCACTGCCAAAGGCTCTTGTTGCATTTCAAACATCAGTTCAGTCGGAACCAACTTGTTACTCGGAGGCTGTCAAATCTTCTGAGTGGAGATCAGCAATGAACAATGAATTTGATGCTCTTATTCGAAACCAGACATGGACCTTAGTACCACTTGTATCCCATGTCAACATCATCGGTTGCAAGTGGGTGTATCGCATTAAACGTCGTGCTGATGGGCAAATTGAGCGATTTAAAGCCCGCCTAGTTGCAAAAGGCTATCATCAACATGAAGGGGTTGATTTTCATGAGACTTTCAGCCCAGTTGTAAAACCAGTTACCATTCGTTTGGTTCTCTCCATTGCCATTACAAGAAATTGGTGTATCAAACAAATAGACGTTCAGAATGCTTTTCTACATGGAGTACTTGATGATGATGTTTACATGAGTCAGCCCCCAGGTTATGTCCATTCTGATCATCCCAATTATTTGTGCAAATTAAATAAAAGTCTTTATGGCTTACGTCAAGCACCCCGTGCGTGGTTCTCACGCTTGACGGATGTACTTCTACGATTAGGTTTCGTAGCTTCAAAGGCTGACACGTCTCTATATATTCTACACAAAGCCAATTTGCAATTATTCTTTCTTATTTACGTTGATGATATTATAATCACGGGGTCTGCAGAATCAGAAGTAAATAAAGTAATTCAGGCCTTGTCTCGTACTTTTCCAGTTACAGACCTTGGTGACCTCTCTTATTTTCTTGGGATAGAGGCCTTACATACATCAGACGGTTTATTTCTTACACAGAGAAAATATATTCTTGACCTGCTCCAACGTACTGATCTTGACAAAGCTAAGCCATGCACCACACCAATGGCTTCCACCAGTCGTCTCTCCAAATATGATGGTACTGAGCTTGACAATACTTTTCTCTACAGAAGCATAGTTGGTGGTCTACAATATTTGAGCTTTACACGTCCAGACATAGCTTATGTTGTTCATAAAGTTAGCAAATACATGCATTCCCCAAGGGATACTCACTGGGCTGCTGTAAAGCGTATATTACGCTATCTAAAAAACCATCTCGGATGGCTTATTTCTGTCCAAACGATCAGCTCATGCCTTGCATGCATTTTCTGATGCAGATTGGGCATCTGACCAAGATGATCGACGTTCTATAGGGGCTTATTGCATTTTCCATGGGGATAACCTCATTAGTTGGTCTTGCAAACAACAACAGACAGTAGCGAAGAGTAGCACCGAAGCTGAATATAAGGCTGTCTCTACCGCTGCTACAGAGGTTCAATGGATTCAATCTTTACTCACAGAAATCCAGCACCCATTGTCTACTATTCCTCAGCTCTGGTGTGACAACATTGGGGCGACATACCTCTCTGCAAATCCAGTATTCCATGCAAGGACAAAACATATTGAAATTGATGTTCATCATGTTCGTGATCTTGTATTGCAGAAGAAACTGCAAGTTTGTTTTATTTCTTCCAAAGATCAGATTGCTGATGTTCTAACAAAACCATTGACTAGCTCACGATTTCATCTTCTCAAGTCCAATCTTCATGTCCAACAAATTCCCATGAGATTGCAGGGGCGTGTTGAAGAGGATCTTAACCATATATCAAAGATCTCGGGATTAGATACAACAGAAGCCAACAGACTCCACTGATTCTAGGACTTCTCATGTGATAATGATAATGCTTTTAAACTCCTGTAAATCACAGCAAATCATTGCTGAAATATAGTAGATTAGTTTCAATAGGCTTCTATATAATGTAAGCTATTTCTTGATAATATACAACAGAAATTATTCTATCTTTATACAAGTCAAATCTATTCCTTTACCCACGATTTAACCCGTAATTCTCTTGCAACATATAAACTAAAGATAGAATAAAGTGATGTATCGCGAGTACAAATACAAGAAATGAATGTTAGTAATTATGTATTCAAGTCTTCTTGTCATCCATTATTAAATTGTCTCATATTTTCATGAGAAAATGAATCATCAGTGTTTGTGTGGGGACTGGTGTGGGGTGGGGGAACTGAAGGCAGTACCACCCTTAGAACTGCTTAGGCTATTAGTCCGGGGTTCAGTATCCACAACTTGAGTGGAGGCAATATTTCGAATATACAGGAATCATGTCTTGAGTAAATGCCTGCCTTCAGGAGAATCTTACCAATTGAAAAGGAGCTTCCATCAGGGGTTGGGGACGGTGTCTCATTCACAAATTTTAGAGTGTGTTTGGTAGGGATTTTTGGGGAAAGAATTAATTTTTGAATAGTGATATGATGGGAAATGTGTGGTTGAAAAAAAAGAAAAAAGTATTGATGTGATGGAAAATATTATTTTATTGAAGAATGTGTGGTTGAAAATGAGAATTGATTTACTGTAGAAAATGAGAATTTGTACCAAACAGGCTCTTAAACAAGAAAAACTTGAATCTATAAAGATACAAGTGGCATCAAAATTAAGAGATACTAGTTAAGTAATGGCTTGAAAGCGTCTCAATGAAATATGAAATATCATGAATTCATGATTTGTACAGGAATAAGGAAAACAACTCAATCCAAAAGTGCACTACCCTTTTTTTTTTATGATAAAAAATAAAAGCAACGGCCTCTGTTGATATTATGTACAAACCCATAAAACTGTTGTGTGAAAGAAAAGATAAAGCGGATACTCAACAAGTGAATCATGGAAAAAAGAAGAAAAATAAGTAAATCTCAAAATTTGTCTACAGAACCAGAACTATCCTCATTCAAATACATCAGTCTGCCTTATACAAGTGAAAAGATACCTCGTATGGAGAATACCTTGGCAGAGGACAATATTAATCCTTTTTTAGTCATCGATGCATTTCCATAGATAGCATATGTCAATAGAACAAATCACCATATTCAAGTCAACAAAAACATAGCTACTAATGACTAAGGTGCAGCATCAAATGTGTTTTAGGATATCCCCCAACAAAAACATAGCTACCAATGCATATCCTTACTAAAGTATGTCTAAGCCCGGATTCGAATGTCACTGTCACCTTAGCAGGCCAGTTCCCTTAATGTTTCGCCCTCATCTTTCGGCAATAAGGAGTTCGTTTGGTTGGCAATGTCTACACTGGATGGCATTGTTATGCAAAGACCGGAGAGACGATAATAATGTCTGAGGCAAGAGATTGTGGATTACGTACCTTCACTTAATATGGCGAAGGATGCACAGATTAGCCACATGTCGCTATATTGGGAGCCTATTTGGCATTCGCTGTCACGTTCGTGCTTACGTGGAGGCTCCCATATTTCAAGGTGTAACAACAATCTAATTTGATAAAATTGTAGAGGAATTCTCCATTAAAAGATTATGTAATTAGACTACAGTTTATTGTGACATAAGATCGACTGTCAAAACAAATGACTTTCAATACATTTACTAACTCAACAATAGTTACAAAAACAATTAAGAACATTCGATGAATTAATGTTTAAATAATAAAAAGTTAAATGTTTAATAAATTAGGTGCACTACATAGATATATGTAGCTATTCCAATCAACTGCAGAATTACATTCCAAACGGGTTAACTTACGATAGAGTTATTGTCTACTTGGTAAGCAACATTAGATAATACTGGATAGTACAATTGATAAATTTTTTAGAGCGACCTTAGAATTAAGTTCTTGTCTTGTCTTGTCATTCTAGGCAGTGTACATGTACTGTTAATAGTCTCTCCTTCGGCTCACTTTGCTACCATGTGAGGAGAAGCTATGAATTGAAGGAAATGTTTGCGGCGCATTGATATTCTTCACTTGATGCGGCTGTTGTGGTACTGGTGGTTGCATAGAGTCTGCCATAGCCGAAACCCTCCATATCTTCACCGACTTGTCGAGGCTGCCACTGTACACAATGTGTGACTTATCACCGGCTGTTGCGGCATTATCCTCCTCCACCGCCAAGCATTTCACTGGCCCAGTATGCCCACTCAACACCGATAAACAAACATGATCACTTTCTTCCTTTCTCCATACACAAATATTTGTATCAGCTGAACCACTGAAAACTAAATTCCCCGCCGTGGCTAAGCACAAAACCGCCAGTTTATGGCCCCTCAAAATGCCACTGTGAGAAAGAAGCTTATCGCTTTCCCAGAAATTAACCAGCCCGTCTGAGGATCCACAATACAGGACAGTAGCCGACAGGTGTACAGCCAAGGCTGTCACTGCACATTCTTGTTTTAACAACGTTTGGGAAAAGAAATGTTTTGTCCCTTTTCCTTGCATTTCTCTTCGCCATACTTTGACAGAACCATCGGCTGAACCGGTGAAAACCAGCCCATCAAATCCGGCAACAACCGAATTTACTGCATCATCGTGCGCGTTGATTGATTCCAAGCACTTGGAATCTGAAACTCTCCAAACCTTAAAAGTTTTGTCCCATGAAGCCGAATACAAAAGGGATTTGTCTTCGTTTAAGCTAAGAGATGAAATTGCATCAAAATGTTTTATCCAAACAGAATTGCGATGCCTTCTATCCTCAACGTAATTGCTGGGTTTGAACGAACTTTTTATACAAGCCTTCAATGTTGGTAAGGTACCAATGCGTTTATGAATGCTAGGATCTTTCCCGGATACCTTCCAGACCCGAATTTTACCATCCTGATGACCTGTGAAAATCCTCTCCCCAGCAATAATAATAGCCTTAACCAAACCACTGTTTGATTTAAATCCAGTAAACTCCTTCTGGTTCTTCCAAACCCGAATGTTCTTGCTATCTGAGCCCGTATACAACAAGTCCCCTGAAGCAGCCAATGAATAAATATGGCCTTCTTCACGAACAAGGGACCCCATTAACCCTGTGTAAGAATAATTCTCATGGTTTCCTGATGCAACGTGAGATGACCATGGAGATTTCGACAATGGAGATGATGATTGAGATTGGTCCCAGGAGGAGGTTGGAAATGAAGAATCCCAAGAGGCTCCTGAAAATGGAGGGGATTGTTCCAATGGAGTATTGTATGGGGAGCTATAATCGGAGCCTACCGGAGGAGGGTGGTTGTTATTTGCCGGGCTGGCTTCCGATATGTTGCTCAGGCGGAAGGAGTATTCTTCTTGATCAGTTTGATCGGATTGCAAAATCTTCCCATGTGCAGGTTTTTTCTGCAGACTGTTTGATTTTGTCACCATATTGCCTGTTCTTGAATTCATCACACAACAATGCACTCATTAAACAAGCAAGACAAAAAATCAAAATAAAAGAATTGAGGAATAAAGAGAAAAATTGAATCCCAAGCAACCGAAAGGAGATGAGAGAAAGAGAGAACAAAAGGGTGGTGACTACGACTCTACTAGGTCGGCTCATGTAAATAAGGTATGCCATGAAGATCCTGAGTAGAATTTGTCAAACTCAATTGTAACTGTTCCCCTGGAAATGTAGATTAAAATTTAACCCTTGACCTCATTTTTTCACAAAAATGGGATTTTTTTGTTAATACGTGGTTAAAAAGTAGGCAAAAGATTTCGATTTACATGCATACTATTTTATTGGGAGAGTTTGTGGTTGAAAATAAATTTGGGGAAAAACAAGTTTTTGAATAATGTGGCTCAAACTATGGCTGGACATGGGTCGGTTCGGTTCGGTTTTGAAATCGAATCGAACCAAAATTTTTGGTTATTTAATAAATGGAACCGTCGGGTCCAAATATAATTATAGAACTGTTCGAGTTTGATTCGATTCGGTTCCGTATCATAATTAATTTTTTTAACATTTACAGCAATACTATATAAATACAACTAATAACATGTTCATTCGTAGCTTTACAAATTAACGTAATCCAATTTAAAAATATATAAATAACAAGTTGTTCTATAAGATTAATTCAATATTTACAAATACCAAAAAGTACACACATAAAAAAATGAAATATAAATTAAAACTTATAAAAATAAAATATTTTTAAGTATTGGTAATACTTACCAACTATTTAATTTAATTATCAATTGTTTGATTTTTCATATTAAGAAACTCTACAAGCATAATTGAAAAAACACAATTAACAAACACAAATAAACACAAATTTGTTCAACTAAATTAGTTAATTTTCTAATTTGTTTAAAAAAATTAAAATAATTTAATTAACTCAATATAAAAAACTAAAAAATTATTTAAATTCAATTCTTCGATTCTTGGTCTAGAACCGAACCCATCGGTTCTCTCAGATATCAGTTCTGGTATTTAACTTATGAAAAATCGCTCGATTCAGTTTGGTTTGGTTCGAGAATTTTGTCCAACCTTAACTCAAACAACAAAGTTAACAATTAATTTTAATCACGAATTTTATAATACTTACTTTTTAACTACACATTCTATCAACTTTATCAAAATCTATTAAAAAATTAATTTTTATCTAAATAAAAAAAGAGTATAAATGTGACATGTGGAGGATGATATTTATTTGTGCTGTGATTTCAATTAATTAATTGAAAATGCACTCCCCAACATGGATTAGGTTGGGTGTGTGTATTGAGTAATTTAAAAAATTGAAAATTGAAAAATGAAAAACGAAAAACAAATGAGAGGAGTGATTGAGATAATTCTTCGTAGCCTCCTAATTCTTAACCTTTATTTGCGAAAAACATGCGGTTTTAAACCAGAATTTTGACTTTTGTACCGAATAGAACAATTATGGATTATGCTACTTATACATAAAAATAGTACATAATAAATTACATAAAATAATATGAAAGAAAAATATTAGATGAAAAAGTTGAATGTAGTTTAAACTAGTAAATAGTAAAGCGTCATGTGATATTATGTAGTTTCTTATGTAAGTATTTATGTACATGTAGCAAGATTCGAACAATTATTTGGCTAAACAAAATAAAATTCTCCTTTGGACAGCTTATCTTTTTCTTTTTCATTTTAGTAAAAAAAAAAATTAATATAGCTTAACTTATTGTTACAACAATAACTTGATTATTTTAATTTTAGTATTATAAAAAATTATTTTTTCAAAAACTTATTTTAATACTTATAAGATAATTTTAAATTTTTTTTGTGATAGTTAATTTATAGAAAGTGAACATTTTAAGTTTAGGTGCCCGGAACCATTAAGTGATTCAAATTATCGTTTCAGAAGGGTGGTGATCGACGAAAGGTGATAGTCATGGCCGCGACCACGTTGAAGGGGAAGGTGAGCAATGGCAGATTTTAGGATGGGGCATTGTGCCATTTTTTTAACCTTTTTTTTAAAATAAAAAATGTAATACATTGGTCAAAGTGGGGAAAATGGGAATTGTGCATTAATGTTAGGGAAAATTGCAGCTACGGTATCAAACATTTCATATTTAAGCAGACCTTGCTCAAATCTTTTATTTGTGCTACCAGTTGCACCAAACTTTAAAAAAATCGCAAATCCAGTCCAAATTGATAGAAATCGTTAGTTTGATTGTTAGTTGAATAAAAATCAAATGTCTGATCAATTGTTGACTAATTTTTAAAGAGCAAATGTGTAATTTTACATTTTCATATAAAAAAATTAAAAAAAACCACCCCACCCCACCCCACCCCACCCCACCCAAACCAAAGATCAATTCACTAGAATATCACCGTTCATCACCACCTTCATTCCCATCACGCAATCAAGCCAGTGCCAGACTTCATGATTACATACCCATCAAAATTCACCTCCAGTTGCCCGTCCAAAAACTTGGTTGCCGGCTAATGTCCAATTGCAAAAAACAACCTAGAAATGTTCAAATCAGTAACATCTCCACTCTTTACCTTCAAACCCCCAAAGATCTCTCCCGTATGCCTCTGTCACCGTAAAATTCCACGAGACTTCAATCTTTGAGTTTGACAAAGCTTTGCTCTATATAATCTTTGAAGCCCTAAATTCATCTCTTCAATGGATAATGTAAACTTAGAACCAGGGAAGTAGAGGCGTTTGACGACTGATTTCAATTTAGAGACAGTTTTAGTGAAGATTTCAATTTTGAACCGAACCGATTGAGTGTGAAATCGATCTATGAGCTCCATCCCGTTGATCCCATCAGGGAAATAGGCAACGGAGATTGGTGGCTGAAGGACGGTGGCGGAGGTGAGTGTAGTGGTGCCGGCATTTTGAGGTTTTGGTTTTGGGTTGGGTTGCGTGTGGTGTCGTGTGGTGGGGTGGGTGGGGAAGATAATAGGATATTTTTTATTTTCATTTTTTTATATGAAAAAAATGTAGAGCCACTCTTTTGCCCTTTAAAAACTAATCAACATTGGTTAGACCTTTGATAATTGATCAACTAACGAAGAAAGTAACGATTTCTAACAATTTGGACTGGAGTTGCGATTTTTTTGAAGATTTGGTACCTCGGTGGCACAAATGAAATGTTTTGGCAAAATCTGAATAAAAGTGAAATGTTTGGTACTGTGGTTGCAATTTTCCCTTAATATTATGGTTATACCGTTTGTAGGATTTTGACTTGGACAAAATGTCTAATGATTCGAATAATTCTAATATTTTAAACCAACGAATAGTGTTTAATATTTTTATTTTATGTTAAATTAATATCATTCTAAAAAATTGATAGTTTTTTTTCCTCGAGTTATTATTGCATTATATTTTGGGTAATCAAACTATGTTGTTTCAATTTTGATTAATACTGAAAGTTCAAATTATATTTGATTGATTTGTATATCTTTAGAGTGCTCAGATGACCTACGTTAAAGATTTAGCCTCCTTTTAGAAAATTTATAAATAGCCTATAAAGAGGAAGATGATGCAACAATGTTACGAGTTGTCATAGGCGTAAGAACACACGGTTATGCCCCTCCAAGTATATAGTTAAAAACCTTGCCTTTTCAAGTATATAGCCCAGATTTGGTAGAAATTAAAATCAAGATTTTAATCTAAATCAAAATCATTAATTAATTTTAATAACATATTTCATAGGATCCACAATTTTTTAACCACATATTTCATCAATTTCTGTCAAAATCTACAAAAATTATTATTTCAATCCCTACCAAACAAGGCATAATTTTTATGCTTTGTTATTATATGCACCATTTTGTTACATTCTATAACTTATCATCCTTTCGTCTACTGAAAATCTAAAGCCCATTGTGTTTTTATCCTTACCCTCGAGAACAAGTCGACATATAAAACTACAGAACATAAGTTTAATCCTTCTTTGATTGTGGGTGCAGGAGTTTTCGAATAATTTGCCTCAATCATGCACCTAAAAAATGAAGCCAAGTTCGGTAAGATCACTTTGCTTGATTAGGTATTTGTCATCGATGACATAATTTATGTCATATTATTGTCTCGACATTTCGTAGTGTTTTTTCACAATACACGACATAAGCTGCAAAACACATTCAAACGTTGCTTTTCCTTATAAATACCATCTACGTACTCATGGCATTTCAATAAATATCTGATCTAGAATGAACAAAGTTGATAATTGCTGTATTATGTTTGCATTTGTATTTTAAAGTTTATCATTCTCTGTAAGGATCATAATTAAGAAGAAATTATATTTTTTTCTTTGTTAACTTGTTTGATTTGAAGATTTGATTGTGCCACCTAATTGGAAAATTTTTGCATCCACCACTAGAGGTGACGGATGATGGTAGCGGCGAAGGAGGAAGGGGTAGAGTTTGGAGAATGAAGATACTTAAAAAAAACAAAAAAAGAAACCTTCATTTTTCTAATTTTATTTTGCCATTTTGTCATTTTGTCGTTTTTTTAAAATTTGATGACAAATTTGTCTTTTTCATTTCATGTAAATACACATCTATTTAACAGAATAAATTGATGAAATTAAATAGAAATGCTCTTTTGTGCAACAAATGATCCATTTGGAGGCACAAATATCAATAGTGAAAGATGAAAAAACATTATAGAACATCCCAACCCAATTCAATCTCGTCTTCCAGGTTATGTAGAGATATTAATTTGGCTTGTCGACTCGAACGGCCCTAGCTCACCCTGGAAAAAGTTTGAGCCGACTCAACTTGAGGTTCAATGGGATCGAGCCGAGCTCGGGTTGAGCCTTATTTTTTGGCATTGACCCGTGCCCGAGCTGGCCCGTACGATTGGACAAAATGGCCCATGACACGGACCATTGAACTTGGGACAGACAGCTTGTAGCTGCTGCCTGTGTAAACAGACAACTGCTTTGTTTTAAAAAAAAAATGTTAAAAAAAATTCAAAATTTCCAGGATAAAAAAGAATCAAGTCGGCTTGGTAAGGCCCAAGTCGAGCCAAAGGTTGGCTCGGCTTGAGCCAAAAAAGCCAGAGACATTTTTTACCTGAATCGTGACCTTCGACTCATTTACATCCCTAATGTCATACATGTGCCCTTGTTTGGCTCTTATTATTTAAAATTTTAATGGTTGAAATAGCGTCTTTTTGAAAAATACGTAGTTAAAAAAAAGAAAATATTTTGGGAATACATGTAATATTATTTTATTTGAGAATATTTGGCTTGTAAGAAGAGAGATGATAATGAATTATAATTTTAATGGGAGCCAAATAAGGAAGAAATAATGAAGATTTTTTATATTAACTTAGAAGTTGCAATATATGAAAAAGAAAATATTAGTGGCACTGCAATAAATGTGGAATTCTTGAAATGTAAAAAAGAAAGGAAAAAAATTGCGAGGCAAAAATGCTATTTGTACAGTCTCAGTGCTAGGTGATACCTTTTTCTCCCCCCATGGCGGGCGTTAGGTTCCTCAGGCAGGTATATGTAGCCCCATACAAATTGGCCTTTTGTGAGGTTTGTAGCAACCAAGAATTTTAAATTATACAAAATTATTTTTTCGAAAAACGTGTCGCTAAATTTTAACCCCAACGTTAAAACGAAAGCGTGTTTGTCTAGTCGTTATAAAACCAATTTAAATTCATTCAAATCGAATTCCATCCTAAATATTTTAAAGTATCGAATTTCTTATCATTTTAAATATTTAAGCAATAGTTAAGGTTCAATTACTTATTAGCCGAAGTATTGATTATTTTAGGTCCAATTTATTTAGGCCCAATTATGAAAATCTCTACAACCCAACTTACTGGCCCATTTAAACTCCTAGGTTTTTGTGCCCTAATGATTACTATTCAAATATCATCCTCATTCTCCCTCTCCTCACACTCACACAGCAGCCATTTTTGGTAAGTTTCTCCCCTCCCTCATTTTTGGAGACTAATATTGATGCTAGAATATCAATTTCCAACATCAACACAACCATCTCCTCAGCTCAACACTACCACCTCCAGCTCACGAGACCAACCAACACTCACTGCCTCACCCAAAAAAATCAACATCAACAATCCACCAACGCCCAAGCTGCAGCCTCTCCCAATCCACATTCTAGTTACCCGAATTCGACCACCACCACCAAACTGCAAAACTACAGCCAGTCACCCAAACCCAGTTGCAAGACACAAATTGTAATTGCCACCAAGACATTGACCAACCAACACCGTTCCATCACCGAATCCCCACCGCACACGGCCAACAAAACACCCAAAATCGACACCAAAGCCTCCACTCCCACTCTTCAAAATCAGCACCCGATAGCCACAAAAACTGAGAACATAATCAAAACCGATGAACTTACCGTGTTCCACAAACCATTTTTGAGCTTGATTGCCACCAAAGAGCCACGAACTCGAACCCTCATGCTCCAGTTTTCGAATCGTGCATGCCCCAAGAGCACCGACACCACCACGTGTGGTGGCACTTCCACCGACCGAACGGTCGGTGGTAAAATCGGAGGAGGGGGGACTCCTTTTCCCCCTCCCCGTCGAGCTCTCTCTCTCTCTCTGTGTAATGAGAGAGAGAGAGAGAGAGAGATATATATATATATATATATATATATATATATATTTTTTTTTTTTTTTAATTTTAATTTTGTTTTAATTTTAGAAATTAACCCCTAGACCCCAAGTTTTAAAAGTGTTTATTTAAGTCCTTAGAGTTTCTGTTTTAAAGAAATCAGCCCCTAGGTTTTAAGTTTTTAATTTCAGTTCTTAAACTTTTATTTTTTACCATCTGCGGTAACCACATGTCCAAGAAAACCAATTCGGTCGAGCCAAAATTCGCACTTCTTGAATTTTGCATACAACTTTTCCTGTCGAAGTGTCTGTAATACAATGCTGAGATGATCCTCATGTTGTTCCTTGTCTCTTGAATAAATCAGAATGTCATGAATAAAGACAATTACAAACCGATCCAAATACGGATGAAATACTCGATTCATCAAGTCCATAAAGACAGCTGGTGCATTAGTTAACCCAAACGGCATCATAGTGAATTCGTAATGTCCGTATCGAGTCCTAAATGCGGTTTTTGGTATATCATTGTCCTTAACCTTCAATTGATGGTAACCTGATCTCAAATCAATCTTGGAAAATACAGAGGCTCCCTTTAACTGATCGAACAAATCTTCTATTCGTGGTAAAGGATACTTATTCTTGACTGTAAGGCGATTCAACTCTCTGTAATCAATGCACATCCTCATTGATCCATCTTTCTTTTTCACAAACAATACTGGCGCTCGCCAAGGAGATACACTAGGTCGAATGAATCTTTTATCCAATAGTTCCTGTAGTTGCACCTTCAACTCCTAAAGTTCCTTCGGTGCCATCCTGTAAGGTGCTTTAGATATGGGTGCAGCTCCAGGTATCAAGTCAATCGTGAATTCTACTTGTCTATCTGGTAGAATGCCAAACAGATCATCTGGAAATACATCCACAAAATCACGCACAACTGGTATATCTGTAGCAGTTACCTCAGTTGCCTGAACACTAGTGATGCTCACTAGATATCCCTGATTGGTACTCTTCCTCAACATCCTTTGTGCTTTCAACGCTCATATGAGACGATGCATGGTTTTAACCTTTGTCCCAAAGAAGGTGAAATCACATTCTCCTAGTTTCTGAAAGAGCACCTACCTCTCATGACACTTAATCGTAGCGTGATTACAACTAAGCCAATCCATGCCTAAAATGATATCAAAATCCCTCATGTCTATTAAGTACAAGTCTGCCTCTAAGTTCTTCCCATCTATTTCGAACTTAACAGCTTTCAACATCAGATTGGTGATAATAGTTTCACCTGAAGGAATGCTAACCTCTAGAGCATCATTCGCACTATCACACACATTTCTAATCTTAGCATGAAAACTAGCAGAGATGAAAGAATTTGTAGCACCAGAATCAATCAAAACGATAGCAGGTACATTGAATACTGATAAAATACCTGTTATCACGTCTGGATCTTCATCTGCCTCCTTCTGAGTTAAAGCAAAAACTCGAGTCTTTCCCCTCTTGGCATCTTCTTTACCCTTGAATTCAGGACATTCATCAGCAAAATGACCAGGTTTCTTACATCTGAAATACACTCCTTTCCAAGCAGGCACTCCCTATAGTGTTGCTTACCACACTTTTGGCATACGGGTTTCTCGGTGCTAGCCTTTTCCTCAATTTTTCCCCATGGTTTCCCTTTCTTGTTCTGATATCTGCCTTTGCCCATATTCTGACTGTCCAATTTCCTTTTCACCTGTGCCTCTACAGGTTTCTGAGTAGTCCTTTCCAGGTTTAAGCGAGAGGATATAGCTTGTGCTCGCTCAATTGCTTCAGCATAGGTAGTGAGTCCCAAACCTGCCGTGATTCCTCCAATTTCTGGACGTAAACCCCTTTCGAATCTTCTAGCATTCTTGATATCTGTGTCAGCTAGATGGATAGCATTTTTGGACAGCTGGTTGAATTTCGTTTCATATTCCACCGCTGACATACTTCCCTGCTTAAGTTCAAGGAACTCTGTTTCAATCTGATTGCAGAAAGACTGGGGGAAATACCTTTGTAGTATTAATTCCTTGAATTTTGCCCATGTTAGTTCAAGTTGCTGTGCCTCAGTCCTGGTGCGCAAATATGACTCTCACCAATGATCTGCGTCCTCAGCAAGCAGGAATACAGCGCATGACACTTTCTGAGTGTCCGAGCAAGCTATGTGTTTAAAGATCCGTTCTAATGCCCTTAGCTATTCATCTGCAGCTAGGGGTCCCTCTCGACCATTGAATGTTGGTGGCTTATATCGGCGAAACTGTTCAACAACCATGCTGGTGTTGTTTGCATTAGCGTGTGGATTCGGTAAATTAGGGGCACTTCGTGGGGCTGTTGGGACTTGTTGCTGAGTGAACTTCTGGAGAGCATTCGCGAGGTCCCTTAATGCATTATTTCCCGCATCATCAGTAGCAATCTTGCCTGGGGTAGCTTGTCTTCCAGCAGTCCGATTCGCAGGAGTTCGATTTGTTCGGCGAGACATTTCCTAAACCATAATAATATTAGTCTCAGCCTCCACTTAATTGTGCAATTCACAATGCTCATCCACGAATAATAAAATCTAAAAAGGAAAGAATCGTGGAAAAACAAAATGGAGCTAAAAGCAAATTTTATTATTATCTCAAATTTTTCAAAAGGAAAACAAAATAATAAAATCGCAATCAACATCTATAATCTGCAATATGTTCTCCAACTGGATTCCACAAACAATTCTTCCTACATCTCTCTCTCATACATTCATTTTTGCAAATCAATTACGAAAGAAAATTCCATTGAAATGTGTTACTACATGTTTTAGTCTAATTCTGAGGACTAAATTTATGATTTCTAAAATTTTTTAAATACTTCACATCACAAGTTCAACTCCTAAACATAATAACTCATGGAAAAATTTATAACATTTGCTGGATATAGACTTTCAAATATTTCAAACTACATCACTCATAGTAAAATTTCATTCTCATGTAACTTTTCATCGCAACATTCAATTTCAGATGCAGATATATAATAAATTCATGGTATCCAGCAATTGAAAATTTTCAAATTTCATCAGATAAAAATTTCTAAACATTTTACCTTTTCGGAGTGGCGTGGCGGGGTAAGAGCGGGTAGCATTTAAATTAAATATTAAACATTTTCTCATTTATTTACTCTTTTTTGTAAAATTTTCACGAGTTTACAGAAGGGTAGAACCTCGCTCTGATACCACACTATAACGCCCCAAATTTCAGAAAACTCAAGGCGCTACTTAAGTCGAAATATATCCTGTAAATAATTTTCTTCAATAAACGCCAAAATGCGTAAATATTTATTTTTTTCAAAACTATAGCAATTTAACATTAAATGCGGAAACATCATTTGAATGGTTTACTCATCCAAGAGTCAATACCAAATATAATAAGTAAAGTGCCACAATTTTCAAAAATACTAAAATTTGAGATTTAAGACAAAATGGGAACCGGCTATTAAAATACTAGTTTCAAAAATTTATAAATTAAATTGTCTATTATTTAATTATGATTGCCCCGCTTATTGCCTTGCCATGCCGAGCTCCTTAACCTGAAATGGTGGATAAATATTTGGGGTGAGAATAACGAGTTATACTCAGTGGGGAAATAACAATTAGTCCAAGTTAAATCTAAACATGAAATTGAATTATGAATATCATACCAATACAACATGCTGTAGAAATATGTACTGTGGGACACTCTCAAGGACCCAATTTCGATCCCGGACTTATTTACGGTCTCTGTCAACATGTTATAAGCGCATAACAATTTTGCACTGTGGGACACCCCCAAGGACCCACTTTCGATCCTGGACCTATTTAATGTCCCTAGCAACCTTTTCATGTATATAAGCATTTTATCACAATCAAAATCACACATCAAGAATTAACAAGGATAAAAATAATCACAATTGCTTAAATGTAAACCCCACCTCAAAGTCTTGAAAATTTTCTTGAAATTGAACTGATGTGATGTTATCGTACTTTAAACTTTTCTCGCGACCTCGTCTAGCAAGAACAAAATTAATATAATTAAGGATACTAAATCCTAATTAATCTTTTAAAACTTTTAGAGACTTGATTGAACTTTTTGAAAGTGAATAAATGAGTAATTTGATAATTTTTTAAATATTTATGGTCTAATAATCAAAATTAGAATGTTTAAGACTAAGATGATAAAATTAGAAAATATTTTGTAATTAATTTGAAGAATATATAAACTTTAGGGGTAGTAAAAGAATTAAAATCAAATAGGGGACTAACTTAAACTTTTGGTCAAAGTTGAGGATTTAAAAATGAAATTCCCATATTTATAACAAAGCCCCCATTCCCAAATCATAATTTCACGTCTGGAGCTGCTGGTTCGAAGAAGACATGATTCCAAAAGTGGGTTTTCACATTTTAATGCTTACCAACCGAAATTGATGCCGAAGGAGGATGTCTAATGGCAAGAGCAAGGTATAGAGATATGGAGTATGACATTAAATCTCATGGATTTCGTTTTCTGTAGTTTTTCCTCTTTTTTTTTTCTTTGTTTTTTCATGTATGAATATATTGAGAAGAACATATAGTATGGAATTTCGAAAATTGAAAATCAGTTTCAAAGTAGTTACCTGAACAGATTGTTTGTCGAGAATGAATAACAGGTTCTATGTTTGCAGCGTGAATTTTGAAGGACGAAGAACTGTGTAGTGAAAACGTGGATTAGAAGCTGATGATGATGAAATCTAAGGAAAATAATTGTTCCAATATTGGAGAATTTACCTAGTTGAATGTCCAGATTTCCTGTTGAGTATCAGCCGTGAGAGAAATATATATTTTTTTTTTTGAGATGAAATTGATTAGATTTTAGGTTTTTGACAAAATTGAGTCATACAAACCTAGGCTCTAGAATTTGGACACTTGATTGGGCTGTTAATGGACTTAAACTTGGGCCGACAAAGAATATTGGACCCAGAGTAGTTTAAAATAGATGTGGTGTAAAATTCGACCCAATAAGGAAAATATAGAATTTTTAAGATTAAAATCGTTTTGAATCCTTATAATAAATGTTTTGCTAGACGACTCAACAGACGTAAAATAATTTCTAAAATTTGACGGAGATGTTGTAGCGACACAACTTAAGTTATAAAATTTACATTTGAAAATTCGGGTCGTTACACGGAATGATATCGAAGTCTTTCATTCAGATAATATTCAAATCTGCCTCTAAAACTTGACCATCAAAATCTATTTGTACTGCTTTGACTATCTTATTGGTATCGATAGTTCATCCGACGGTAAACTAACCTCGAGGGTACTACCAGTATCTTCTCCTATTAAGTTCAGTCTTTCTAAACATGCATCGACTGTAAATGAATGCGTGGCTTCCGAGTCTATTAGAGCGTAAACGGGGATACTAGAAATAGAAAGTATACCTGTTATCATATTATCATGCTCAAAATGGAAAAGAAATACAATATGGAGAATAGTTAAGACATCCACAAGGATACCAGAATAACTATTATACCTGCAATCACGTCAGAATCTTTCGCTGCATCCATAGCAAATACTTTTGCTATCCCTTTTCTGTTCTGGTTCGGATCCGTCTTCGGATTGGAACCATGGGCGGACGGAGCACGACAATCTGTTACAAAGTGACCCGGCTAGCCGCATTTGTACCAGACACCCTTTCCAAAAAGGCACTCTCCTTTATGCAACCCCTGACACTTAGGGCAAGGTGGAGTGAAATTGGTCATCTATCTCCCTGTTGACTTTGGATTCGGCCTCTTGTTAAATGCTTGATTCCGATTCTGATTGCGATTTAGACCTTGCCATTTTCTCTTTCCCCAGTACCTCTGCTCATTGCCTCATTATGATTGCCTTGGTTCCCAACTCTCACACTGGTAAAGGCTACCACTTGAGCCTTCTTCACTACCTCACTGTAAGTTGGCAGCTCATGTGAATTGACAATCTGCCTGACATCAAAGCGTAGACATCTCTCAAAACGTCGTACCTTTTGGAACTCAGTATCCACTAGATGTGGAGCATAACGTAACAGTTCCTCGAACTTCATCTCATATTCAGTTATATCCATTTCACCCTGTACCAAACATAGAAACTCAGACTCATTGTGGTCTCTGAGGGCTTGTGGGAAAATTTGTCCTTGATCTCATTCTTAAATTTGTCCCAGGTCAGAGCTGCTAGCTGCTCTTCACTCTTCATCCGAGATGTCGATTCCTACTAAAAACCAGCTCTTCCGATTAGCATAAACTCTGCACAGCCTACTTTCTTATCCTCAGGGCAAGATATGTGCCTGAAGATCTTCTTGATAGACTGGAGCCACTCTTCTATTGCTAGTGGACCATCTCTGCGATCGAACGTAGGTGGGCGGTACCTCCTGAACTGTTCAATCACTGGTACTGTAGAGTTAACTGGCTGTGGAGCTTGTCTCATCTCTTGCACCGCATCAAGTAATTCCCTGATGATGTCGGCTTGGGTTGGTGGTGCCATAACTTTCATAATGTTAAAAATAGTTCATAAATGTTGAACTAAATGTACCAATATCGAAGAAGATAACTCGAAAAATGAAAATTGGAAAACCAAACATCATTTCATTTAAAACTCGACTTCTTTTAATGAAGGTACATGGTTAGGAAGGCATGTATGCCGAACAATTTTTTTTTATATAATAAAATGTCGAGTCTACTCTAACTTCCATCTCTCTACTATCCTTCGATTACACATAATTCAACGTCCGAGAACTTTCCTAGCGCTGGGTCAGCACCTTCTTCTGGTTCTTCTTTGGGATCTTCCTCGGGAACCAACTCATCTTCTCGCCCTAGTTCGGGCTCGAGCACTGGCTCATGTTCTGGCTCCCCTTCAGGTACAACCCCAAAGCGGTACTCAAAGTATATGGGCCAATATGCCACAAATCTCACGCAGAAGGTGTCATACTCTAATTCCACATTAGGATACACTAGAGCATCTGCATATATGGTATGAGCTACGTCTGTATAGTCGCTTCGAAAAGTCGAGAGTAAATGATGGATCAACCCTCAATTACAGGTCACCTAGCCATGCTGTATGTCCCGCTCACGTACGACATTCAGCTGTTCTACGTGTTGGGCAATTGTCCAATCAAGTTCAGGCCTGAAGCGGTCATAATCCCTAACGGCTTGTTCTGCGTCACTGAGTACATTTCTACTAATGGGTGCCATGTCCTAAACCAATTATGCAAACTCCAATTAGGCGGGATTATTCATATATCTTAGTTAAAATTACGAGGACGTAAAAATTTATAAATTCTTCCAAATTATGCTTGAATTCGTCTTTCTTTCTTTCTTTCTTTCTTTCTAATTCGGATACACTTCTTTCTCTTTCCTCTAAGCCTCGTAAATCATTACAATAGGTATCCCAAATAAAATAACGATAAACTTCGTAATTTCTCTACCTTTGGAGTCGGCGGATCGAATGATGGCAGTGACAACTTTCATTAATGATAATTTAAATAATTTAGAATGTCTCCTTGAATTTTTTTTTTTTGAAAATTTTGCCAGTCTACAGAAACGCAGACCAGCTTTGATACCAAACTGTAACGCCCCGAGTTTCGTGAACCCAAATTGCTACGTCATCGTCTTTTGTAACTGATTTAACTAAAATGTTTGCGAAAAATAACTAAATTTTAAAACATCGCATTTATAACGGTAAAATCTCATCGGCAACAAAATTCATTTGATTACTTAAGGAAAATCGTTTAAATTTCAGAATTTAAGTTTCAAATAACGGGAACAACAAAATAAGTTCATAATGCGTAAATTTCAAAAGTAAATAATTTCGACTATTAATTTATGCCACCAATGCCCATCACACTCGACCGTCTTCCGAATATGCAAATATTGTTAAAATAACGAAATGAGTATTTCAATGAAATACTTAGTAGACTCATCGTTGATAATTAATTTATAGAATAATTGAATACGTAATCATGCAATTCATATCGTGACATCATCATCATCATCATAGGCTCGTTTTCTTGAAAATCATAGGCTATTTAAAAACAATAGGATGTGGGTAGTCTCGTCTCGTGCATTTAAGCGCATAAGTTATGTATAGCATTCTCATCTTATCTCATAAGAGATACCCGTCTTCTTCTCATGCAATAAAACAAATAAGTTTTGGCAAGCATAACAATCTCGTAAAAAGTGGAGCGGGATGTAACCTCAATCTCCTAATCGTTAGCACGTTTCGTCTAGCCAAAATAGAAATTAGGTTTTAAATTAGTATTCCGAAATTTAAAATTTTAAAGCGATAAAATAAAGTTTAGGGATCTAATTGGATATTTATTAAAACTGAATTTGACAAATATAGGGGCTGAAAATAATATTTTCAAAGCAATGAGGTTAATGTGGGAAATGGAAACTTTAGGGACTGATTTACTAAATATTGAAACCTTGGGACTGGGATAATAATTTAAAATGATATAAAATAAAGTCCAGGGGCTTAACTGGAAATCTATGAAAACTGAAAATAAAATTTAAGAACTGAATGATCCAGCCAAGATTGAGGCTGTCACTAATTGGAGTGCACCAACCAATGTGAATGAAGTTCATAGTTTCTTGGGATTGGCTGGCTATTACCGAAGGTTTATCGAAGCATTTTCAAAAATAGCTGGACCGATGACACAGTTGACCAGGAAGGGAATAAAGTTTCAGTGGACAGAAAAGTGCGAGAAGAGTTTCCAAGAGTTGAAACAGAAATTGATATCTGCACTAGTTTTGGCTATTCCAGAAGGGTCAGAAGGTTTTGTTATCTATAGTGATGCATCGAAACAAGGTTTGGGATGTGTACTAATGCAGCATGGAAAAGTGATTGCATATGCCTCTAGACAGTTGAAGCCACATGAGCAGAATTACCTTACACATGACATGGAATTGGCTGAGGTAATTCATGCTTTAAAAAATATGGCGACACTATCTATATGGTAGTAAGTGCGAGATATACACAAACCATAAGAGTCTAAAGTATTTCTTCACTCAGAAGGAATTAAATATGAGACAGAGAAGGTGGTTGGAGTTAGTTAAAGATTATGACTGTACTATTCACTATCACCCTGACAAAGCTAATGTTGTTGCTGATGCGCTTAGCCGGAAAGGTAAAGGACAGTTAGCTGTCCTAACCAGTCAAGAACAGTTGATCAAAGATTTTGCCAACATGAGATTTGAGGTTGTAGCTCCTCCACATCACACAACTGCAATTATAGCTGCCTTGATTGTTCGACAGACTCTTAGAGACAGAATTAAAGAAGCTCAGGGTAAGGATAAATTTTTGTGCAAGGTTAAGAACGGAGTACTCGCTGGCAGTGTTAAAGGTTTTGAAGTATCAACTGATGATACCCCCATGTTCAAGGGAAGACTATGTATACCGAAGGATGAACCCTTGAGGAAGGAGATTCTAGATGAAGCACATTATTCACCGTATACTGCACACCAAGGTGGTACGAAGATGTACCAGGATCTACGAAAAATTTATTGGTGGAGAAACATGAAGAGGTCAATTGGCTTATTTGTTGAGAAGTGCATGACTTGCCAACAAGTTAAAGCCGAACATCAACGCCCATCTGGATTGTTGAACCCACTTGAGATCCCAGAATGGAAGTGGGAACACATAGCAATGGATTTTTTCGTTGGACTTCCTAGATCCGCTAGAAGTCATCAAGCTATATGGGTCATAGTTGATCGTTTGACAAAATCTGGTCATTTTCTACCAGTGAAGATGACTTTCAGTTTAGACCAGTATGCTCAGTTGTACATCAGGAAAATTGTAAGTTTACATGGTGTACCAGTTTCTATAGTGTCAGACAGGGATACCAGATTTACATCCAAGTTCTGGGAAAGCCTGCAGACAGCTATGGGAACTAGATTGAAATTCAGTTCAGCATATCATCCGCAGACAGATGGATAGTCAGAGAGAACAATACAGACTTTAAAGGATATGTTGAGAGCTTGCGTTTTAGACCTTGGTGGTACCTAGGAAATGCATTTACCGTTGGTTGAGTTTGCATATAACAATAGTTTCCAGTCTACTATTGGCATGGCACCATATGAAGCTCTTTATCGCAGAAAGTGCAGATCACCAATTCATTGGGATGAAATTGGTGAGAAGAGAGTTTTGGGTCCAAAAATAGTGGAACAAACTGTGAATGCTATGGAAAAGGTTAGAGAAAGAATTAAGACAGCACAAGATAGACAGAAGTCTTATGCTAACAAGAGACGAAAGGAACTACAATTTGAAATTGGTGAAAAAATGTTCCTTAAAGTGTCTCCTATGAAAGGTGTGGTAAGATTTGGAAAGAAAGAGAAACTTAGACCAAGATTTATTGGACCTTTTGAAATATTGGAAAGAGTTGGAAATGTGGCCTATAAGTTGGCTTTACCACCAGAGTTATCAGCAGTACATAACGTTTTCCACATCTCCATGTTAAGGAAATATGTCCATGATCCGGACCACATTGTTAGTTATAAATCCTTGGATGTTAACAAGGATGTGACATATGAGGAAACTCTTGCAGTTATACTTGAGAGGAAAGTTCATACCTTGAGGAGTAAAGATATTCATTCAGTTAAAGTCCAATGGAACAGACATGGTAGAGAAGAGGCAACTTGGGAAAGAGAAGATGAGATCTTAACTAAATACCCAGACATCAAATCAAGTAAGTTTAATGTCGATGACGAAATTTATTTAAGTGGGGGAGGTTGTAACGACCCGAATTTTCAAATGTAAATTTTATAACTTAAGTTGTGTCGCTACAACATCTCCGTCAAATTTTAGAAATTATTTTACGTCCATTGAGTCGTCTAGCAAAACATTTATTATAAGAATTCAAAACAATTTTAATCTTAAAAATTCTATATTTTCCTTATTGTGTCAAATTTTACACCACATCTATTTTAAACTACTCAGGGTCCAATATTCTTTGTCGGCCCAAGTTTAAGTCCATTAACAGCCCAATCAAGTGTCCAAATTCTAGAGCCTAGGTTTGTATGACTCAATTTTGTCAAAAACCTAAAATCTAATCAATTTCATCTCAAAAAAAAAAAAAAAAAAAAAATTCTCTCACGGCTGATACTCAATAGGAAATCTGGACATTCAACTAGGTAAATTCTCCAATATTGGAACAATTATTTTCCTTAGATTTCATCATCATCAGCTTCTAATCCACGTTTTCACTACACAATTCTTCGTCCTTCAAAATTCACGTTGCAAACATAGAACCTGTTATTCATTCTCGGCAAACAATTTGTTCAGGTAACTACTTTGAAACTTATTTTCAATTTTCGAAATTCCATACTCTATGTTCTTCTCAATACATTCTTACATGAAAAAAAAAAAAGAGGAAAAATTGCAGAAAACAAAATCCATGAGATTTAATGTCATACTCCATATCTCTATACCTTGCTCTTGCCATTAGACTTCCTTCTTCGACATCAATTTCGGTTGGTAAGCATTAAAATGTGAAAACCCAATTTTGGAATCATGTCTTCTTCGAACCAGCAGCTCCAGATGTGAAATTATGATTTGGGAATGGGGGGTTTGTTATAAATATAGGAATTTCATTTTTAAATCCTCAACTTTGACTAAAAAATTTAAGTTAGTCCCCTATTTTGATTTTAATTCTTTTACTACCCTTAAAGTTTATATATTCTTCAAATTAATTACAAAATATTTTCTAATTTTATCATCTTGGTCCTAAACATTCTAATTTTGATTATTAGACCCTAAATATTTAAAGAATTATCAAATTACTCATTTATTCACTTTCAAAAAGTTCAATCAAGTCCCTAAAAGTTTTAAAAGATTAATTAGGATTTAGTATCCTTAATTATATTAATTTTGTTCTTGCTAGACGAGGTCGCGGGAAAAGTTTAAAACACGGTAACATCACATCAGTTCAATTTCAAGAAAATTTTCAAAACTTTGAGGTGGGGTTTACATTTAAGCAATTGTGATTATTTTTGTCCATGCTAATTCTTGATGTGTGATTTTGATTGTGATAAAATGCTTATACATATGAAAAGGTTGCTAGGGACATTAAATAGGTCTAGGATCGAAAGTGGGTCCTTGGGGGTGTCCTACAGTGCAAAATTGTTATGCGCTTATAACATGTTGTCGGAACCGTAAATAGATTCGAGATCGAAATTGGGTCCTTGAGGATGTCCCACAGTACATATTTCTACAGCATATTGTATTGGTATGATATTCATAATTCAATTTCATGTTTAGATTTAACTTGGACTAATTGTTATTTCCCCACTGAGTATAACTCGTTATTCTCACCCCAAATATTTATCCACCATTTCAGGTTAAGGAGCTCGGCAAGGCAAGACAATAAGCAGGGCAATCATGATTAAATAATAGACAATTTAATTTATGAATTTTTGAAACTAGTATTTTAATAGCCGGTTCCCATTTTGTCTTAAATATCAAATTTTAGTATTTTTGAAAATTGTGGCACTTTACTTATTATATTTGGCATTGACTCTTGGATGAGTAAACTATTCAAATGATGTTTCCGCATTTAATGTTAAATTTCTATAGTTTTGGAAAAATAAATATTTACGCATTTTGGCGTTTATTGAGGAAAATAATTTACAGGATATATCAACTTAAGTAGCGCCTTGAGTTTTCTGAAATTTGGGGCGTTACATTCTGGGTATGGATTGGTTCAACACCAATCGTGCCGCAATTATGTGCCACGAAAAAGAGGTTATTTTTCCCAAGGATGGTGAAGAAGTATTCAGGTTTTATGGAACGAAAATTAAGGCACTTCATCGCCTTATCTCGACTTTACAAGCGGAGAAGCTATTAGTCAATGACAATTGTCATGGCTATTTGGTTAGTTTACAAGACAAACCCGCAGAGGAGATCACTTTGGATTCCGTGCCAGTAGTACGTGAGTACGGTGATGTCTTCCCAGACGATCTACCAGATACTCCGCCAGATAGGTAAGTGGAATTCTCCATTGATTTAGTACCAGGAGCTGCCCATGTTTCTAAGGCTTCGTACTGAATGGCGCCGAAGGAGTTACAAGAACTGAAGGTGCAGTTAGAAGAATTGCTCGAGAAGGGTTTCATCAGGCCAAGTGTATCTCCGTGGGGAACACCTGTTCTATTTGTGAAGAAAAAGGATGAAATCATGAGGATGTGCATTGACTATCGAGAACTTAACAAGTTGACGATAAAGAAAAAGTATCCCCTCCCCAGGATGGAAGACTTATTCGATCAGTTGAAAGGTACAACAATCTTCTCGAAGATTGATTTGAGATTTGGGTATCATTAGCTAAAGGTTTCGCCAGCTGACGTACCAAAGACAGCGTTCAGGACACGATATGGACATTATGAGTTCGTAGTGATGCCTTTCGGCCTCACGAACGCATCTGCAATATTTATGGACTTGATGAATAGAGTTTTCCATCAGTACCTTGATAAATTCGTTATTGTTTTTATCGATGACATACTGATCTATTCTAGAAATTCTGTACAACATGAAGAACATTTGAAAATTGTGTTGGAAACACTAAGAACAGAAAAGTTGTACGCCAAATTCAAGAAATGCGAATTTTGGCTTGAGAGAGTAGGTTTCTTGGGTTACATTGTTACAGCTAAAGGCATCAAAATTGATCCTTCTAAAGTTGAAACTGTAACGAATTGGCCAACACCTGCAAATGTTGGAGATGTAAGAAGCTTTCTTGGATTAACTGGATATTATCAGCGATTCATAGAGGGTTTCTCTAAAATAGCAGCTCCTATAACTCAGTTGACCAGGTAAGCAGTTAAGTTTCAGTAGACAGAACCTTGTGAACAAAGCTTTCAGAAACTTAAGAACAGACTCGTCTCAGCACCAGTGCTGACTATACCAGATGGGTCTGATGGTTTCGTTATTTACAACGATGCATCCAAACATGGTTTAGGTTGCGTGCAGAATGGCAAAGTGATATCATATGCTTCAAGACAGTTGAAGCTACATGAGAAGAATTACCCGACATATGATTTAGAACTCGCAACTATTGTGCACGCTCTTAAAATTTGGCGACACTATCTATACGGGAGTAAATGTAAGATTTACACCGATTACAAGAGTCTCAAGTATTTCTTCACTCAGAAGGAACTGAACATGAGACAACGACGATGGCTAGAGCTGGTAAAAGACTATGACTGCACCATTCTTTATCACCCAGGTAAAGCAAATAAGGTCATAGACGCTTTAAGCAGAAAAAACGCTGGACAGTTATCAGCTTTGGGAACAATGCAATATCAATTGATTCAAGATTTCCAAAATTTAAGAATCGAAGTGCGAGCCCCATCAGTCTAAGGAAATCTGACCGTGAAATCGAACTTGAGAAATCGGATTGTAACAGCTCAAGCCGAAGATAAATTTTTGGAAAAGATCATATCCGAAGTTGGGACTAGCAAGAGAATAAGTTTCGAGATTTCCTCTGATAATTCACTTATATTCAGAGGGACTCTCTGTGTACCGAAGGATAAGCATATCATGAATGAGATTTTGACAGAAGCTCATTCAGCACCATATGCATGCCACCCAGGAGGGACGAAGATGTATCGTGATTTGCGTAATACTTTTTGGTGGAGAAATATGAAGGGTTGCATTGCAAGGTTTGTCTCTCGATGCATGACATGACAGCAGGTCAAGGCTGAATATCAGAGACCATCAGGGTTTTTAAATCCCTTGGATATACTAGAATGGAAATGGGAGAAAATTTCCATGAATTTTGTTATAGGATTACCAAAATCAGTAAAGGGTCATGACGCTATTTGGGTTATTGTGGACCGACTTACGAAGTCAGCTCATTTTCTATCAATTAGAATGACTCTCAATATGGATCAATTAGCCCAATTGTATGTTAGAGAAATTGTTCGACTTCATGGAGTACCAGCTTTCATTGTCTCCGATAGAGATCCGAGATTTACTTCGAGATTTTGGAGAGTCTACATATAGTAATGTGTACTAAAGTAAATTTTAGTACAACATACCATCTCCAGACAGATGGACAGTCTGAACGTACTATTCAGACACTGGAATATATGCTTAGAGCTTGTTACTAAACTTGAGTGATAGTTGGGAGACTCATCTTCCATTAGTGGAATTTGCCTACAATAACAGCTTTCAGACTACTGTTGGTATGGCACCATATGAGGCATTATATGGATGACATTGTCGATCACTAGTCTATTGGGATGAAGTAGGCGACAGAAGAATTTTGGGTCCAGAATTGATCGAGAAGACAGTTGAGGCTATTGAGAAGATCAGACTACGGATCAAAGCTGCTCAAGATAGACAAAAAAGTTATGCCGATCAAAGGAGAAAAGACTTGGAGTTTGAAATTGGAGAGAAAGTATTCTTGAAAGTAGCTCCTATGAAAGGTACTATTCGTTTTATCGGACCATTCGAGATCTTAGAAAAAGTAGGTAATGTGGCTTATCGTTTGGCGTAACCACCCGAACTCTCAGCCGTACACAATGTTTTTCACATTTCTTTATTGAGGACATATATTCATGACCCGAGTCATGTGGTAAATTTTCAGATTATTTCGATTCAGAGGAATCCGTCATATGAGGAGACGTCTATGTGCATTGTGGAGAGAAAATTCCATATCTTAAGAAACAAAGAAGTTTCTTTAGTCAAAGTCCAATGGGGTAGACAGGGTAGTGATGAAACTACCTGGGAAAGAGAGGACGATATTCTAGCTAAGTATCCAGATATTCTAGTCAAGTAAGTTTAAATTTTGAGGACGAAATTATTTTGAAGGGGGTAAAGTTGTAAACGAACAAGAATTTTAAATTATATAAAATTATTTTCTCGAAAAACGTGTCGCTAAATTTTAACCCCAACGTTAAAACGAAAGCGTGTTCGTCTAGCCGTTATAAAACCAATTTAAATTCATTCAAATCGAATTCCATCCCCAATATTTTAAAGTATCGAATTTCTTATCATTTTATATATTTAAGCAATAGTTAAGGTCCAATTACTTATTAGCCCAAATATTGATTATTTTAGGCCCAATTCATTTAGGCCCAATTATGAAAATCTCTACAGCCCAACTTACTGGCCCATTTAAACTCCTAGGTTTTTGTGCCCTAATGATTTTTATTCAAATATCATCCTCATTCTCCGTCTCCTCACACTCACATAGCAGCCATTTTTAGTAAGTTTTTCCCCTCCCTCATTTTTGGAGACTAATGTTGATGCTAGAATATCAATTTTCAGCATCAACACAACCATCTCCTCAGCTCAACACTACCACCTCCAGCTCAGGAGACCAACCAACACCTACTGCTTCACCCAAAAAATCAACATCAACAGACATCAACAATCCACCAACGCCCAAGCTGCAGCCTCCTCAAATCCACATTCCAGTCACCCGAATTCGACCACCACCACCAAACTGCAAAACTACAGCCAGTCACCCAAACCCAGTTGCAAGACACAAACTGTAACTGCCACCAAGATATCAACCAACCAACACCGTTCCATCACCAAATTCCCACCGTACACGGCCAACAAAACACCCAAAATCGACACCAAAGCCGCCACTCCCACTCCTCAAAATCAACACCCAATAGCCACAAAAATCGAGAACATAATCAAAACCCATGAACTTACCATGTTCCTCAAACCATTTTCGAGCTTGATTGCCACCAAGGAGCCACAAACCCGAACCCTCCTGCGCCGATTTTTGAACCTTGCGTGCCCTATGAGCACCGGCGCCACCACCGACCAAACGGTAGGTGGTAAAATCGGAGGAGGGGGGGACTCATTTTCCCCCTCCCCGTCGAGCTCTCTCTCTGTAATGAGAGAGATATATATTTTTTTGATTTTAAATTTGTTTTAATTTTAGAAATTAACCCCTAGCCACCCAAGTTTTAAAAGTGTTTATTTAAGTCCCTAGAGTTCTTGTTTTAAAAAAATCAGTCCCTAGGTTTTAAGTTTTTAATTTCAGTCCTTAAACTTTTATTTTTTTAGTTTTAGTAATTAATAAATCAGCCCCTGAAAGTTTTTATTTTCAGAAGTTAGCCCATTATTTTAGAAAAGTTTAATTTCAGTCCTTAAATTTTATTTTCAGTTTTCATAGATTTCCAATTAAGCCCCTGGACTTTATTTTATATCATTTTAAATTATTATCCCAGTCCCAAGGTTTCAATATTTAGTAAATCAGTCCCTAGAGTTCCCATTTCCCACATTTAACCCCATTGCTTTGAAAATATTATTTTCAGCCCATATATTTGTCAAATTCAGTTTTAATAAATATCCAATTAGATCTCTAAACCTTGTTTTATCGTTTTAAAACTTTAAATTTCGGAATACTAATTTAAAACCTAATTTCTATTTTGGCTAGACGAAACGTGCTGACAATTAGGAGATTGAGGTTACATCCCGCTCCACTTTTTACGAGATTCGAGATAAATTGAGGTAAACTCGCCACCATTGATTAATTTAAATTATAATTACATATATTATGTGAATTTACGTGATTTATATGCTTTGATGCATGAGATGAGAATATGTCATATGAGATATATGATATTGTTATGCTTGCCAAAACTTATTTGTTTTATTGCATGAGAAGAAGACGGGTATCTCTTATGAGATAAGATGAGAATGCTATGCATAACTTATGCGCTTAAATGCACGAGACGAGACTACCCACACCGTACGTTTTTTTAAAGAGCCTATGATTTTCAAGAAAATGAGCCTATGATGATGATGTCACGATATGAATTGCATGATTACATGTTCAATTATTTGTAAATTAATTATTTGCGATGAGTCTGCTGAGTATTTCATCGAAATACTCATTCCATTATTTTAACAATATTTGCAAATTTTGGAGACGGTCGAGTGTGATGGACAGTGGTGGCATAAATTAATAGTCGAAATTATTTACTTTTGAAATTTACGCATTATGAACTTATTTTGTTGTTCCCGTTATTTCAAACTTAAATTCTGAAATTTAAACGATTTTCCTTAAGTAATCAAATGAATTTTGTTGCCGGCGAGGTTTTACCGTTATAAATGCGATGTTTTAAAATTTAGTTATTTTTCACAAACTTTTTATTTAAATCAGTTACAAAAGACGATGACGTAGCAATCCGAGTTCACGAAATTCGGGGTGTTACAAGGTTGGTCGCGATCATATTGGCATTTGTAAGCTTTGGCTTTATGTTGGAATTGTGAATTGTCTTCAAGAGAATCTTTTATCAAACGGCGTCTCAGTTTAAGATTAGAGTTGTTGGGAGTGCATGGGTTTGATAAGAATAATCTTTTTTCTTTAAAAAATGAAAATTCAATTCTTCCTTAGATTTCAATTCGAGTATTTTAAGAATCGAAACTATTCATTAAATTTCAAATATTTTATAAATAAAACCATTCGACTCCATGGACCTTTCAAACCAAACCAGAACGCCGATTCCAATTCATGAGGTTCGATTTCGAAAAATGCCCATCCTAAATATCACATTTAATAGTCCAGTTACCATAGAGAAACAAATTAAAGTTCATTAGTATTCTAGTAATATAGGCAAAAGTTCAGTGACTAGTGAAATATATTCTTCAAACCGACAAGTAGTGAGTAAATTTAATCAATGTTCACCCAACTTTAGCTTACATTACTAATTTCTCGTTGAATTATAAAATATAACTTGTTGCTCACCCAACTATCCAATTACTTACCCATTCATCATCCATTTAGTTTCTGTCAACTTTAACTAACGAAATGTGCCATGCGGATGACGAAAATACAACGTGACATGTAACATACTTTAAATCACAAAATTGCTAAAATCCCATGACAATCTAAAGCATTTTTTTCTCTAAAAACATTGATTTCTCTATATTCAGACTAGAATGCCCATTCCCTCTTCATGCACATCAACGTTCTCCCAAATATGAATTCAATGATCAAAATTCTGAGTTGATTAATCATAGTCTACCTAATCCTAAGCAAAACCAAAATATTTGGAACAAGCCTTCGAGTATTAAGTGAAGCATCTTCTCTCTTAAAAGTGCCTCAAGATCATTGCCGTGTCATACACTATTGAATATGGAACATCCATGTCTTGCCTTCATGTTGCAGCTGTAGCCACAATTCTTAAGGCCACATTCAGACGCCAAAATTAAACAATAGCATGTATACACCAACAATAGCCTTGGATGGGAATACAACAAATCCATTTCGATTCCTTGCAGGCCACATTCAACCTTCAATAGCAGCAGATCCTCGACTTGTTTATAATGCTTCTTATATTAAGGGCATGTTTGATAGGGCATTATTTTCCATGAAAAATGGAAAACAAATTCCCACTTCCACTTTTTGCCTTGTTTGATATACTTTTTTTCCATGAAATTTATTTTCTTGGTTTGCCTCACATGATCACATTTTCCTTGGTTTTGTGGAAAATCAATTTCTAGCCATATTTTTTGGCAATTCGAAAAAACTTTAAACACAATAGTAAAAAAAATTATCATTTTTATTGACAATTTTCATGCAAAACAAAGTCAACGTATGATATTCAGTATGGTAATTAAAATTTTTTTTTTTTGGTAATTGGAACAAATTTTAAATCCAATGGTAAAAAGACTATCTTTTTAATGGATAATTTCCATGAAAAACGAAGCCAAACGGATACCAAATTTTCAACATTTTTCAGATGAAAAATTATACCAATCAAACACAATTAATTACAATTTCAAATGAAACAAATTTTAGGCAATTCAATTTCCCGTAATTCATTTTCTTTCTACCCAAATTTCACTTTTACAATCAAACGGACCCTAATTGTTGTGCAAAAGAGGAGGTAGGTATCCTTTCTTAAACATTTTCTAAAGCAACCTTCAAAATGTCTCTTGTGCAAAAGAGAAGGTGGGTATCCATTCCTTTCATTCCCTCTAGCCGAACATATATATCCAAAAACAGGTTTCCATTACAATTTTCAAAGATCACTCACAATATTTCTTTATGCACATATCAAATGAAATCATAATCCACATTTAACGAGTGATTATGTTTCACTAGAATATTTAACTTTACCTTCCACACTACTGAAGATTTGAAGCAGCTAAAATGGGCTCCAATATCACATTGTTTACGAATTTATCCCAGATTCAAATTCCAATATGAGAAATGGCATTATATAATCTTCCTTTTTCTCTGACATATGGGTGCTTTAATAAATAATACCAGAGCAAGGCATTTGTGATTGAGAGGGCAGGGACAACTTATGAAATTCAAGATTTCAGTCGGGATTTTGTAGGCGATTTTTAGGGTTCTTCAGGAAGTTAGGGGCAAATTTGTTTCCCTTTTGGGGCTACACAGAAGTGAGTTATTATACTGTTGGGATTTTAACGATTTTGGCCCAGTTGACCTAATTTAAATTTTGTTACGTGCCATCTCAAATTTTCGTACGTGGTACATTCCGTTAGTTAAAGTCGACCGAGATTAAATAGGTGATGAATGGATAAGAAATTGGATAAACAAATAAGCAATATAAGCAATTTATAGTTACGTGGGCAAGCAATAATGTAAATTAAGGTTGTGTTTGATTTACATTATTTTGAAAGAATGTATTCTGAAATAGTAAATTGACGAAGAATTTGTGGTTGAAAAAGAAGGAAAAGTTATTAATGTAATGAAAAATATTATTTTATTGAAAAATGCGTGATTGAAACTAAGTAGAAGAATGAAAATACAAATTTTAATGTGTACTAATGGTTAAAGTTGGTGAATTTACTGACAGTTAGTTCAAGAAAGATCGCTGCTGCTTTCAGCAATCTCTCCAGTGCCAAACCCGCTAAATCCTATTCTCGATCATCCGTCCCGCGAGAATCAATCAAGTCAAAACCCAATTCCACCTTTTTAATGGCGAAACTTCCGTCAATTTGTTGAGAAAGGAAACGCGAAAAGGAAAAAAATGATGTTTTTCAACGACTTGATTAAACGGAGACTTTCAACTCTTCTACAGCCATGGCTGAGAGACAGTCCGGAACTGGAATTCAAACTTGGGTTCTTCCGTTCCAACGCCACCCTAAATAATATTAGTTTCAAAACCTCTGCATTGAATGAATTAGTTGATGACCCCTCTCGAATTTGCTTTAAAGAAGTCACCGTCGAACATCTGAGTCTGCAGATTGCCCCATGTTCTTCGGCTGCTTTTAGTGTCCGTATTCACGGCCTCTATATAACTCTCTCACTCGGGTACGTGCTGTTTTACTTGTAATGTGGTTATATATTGGTTTCTTTGAATTAATGGGTATTTATTTGATTTTTATTTTTTCCTGTAAAGGGAAGAGGGCGACGAGGAGGGGGTGCCGTGGAGGCGGAAGCACAGGGACACCACGATGGAGGAAAAGAACAAGGTTCTTGCGGAAATTGATCCCGAGGTACTTTTATTAGTAACGCTACCTGGGATTTTTCTTGAACATAGACGGTGTTTGTAAATTGTAATGACAAAGAAATAAATAGGTAAAGCAGAATTAGCCCGAGTTGCTGCCATCTTCGCTAAGCATCTACCATTGTATAATTTTTGAAACACCAGCAGCCATTGCCCACAGTGTAGACGAGAAAATCACTCTATCAAATCACAATAGATGTTTAAGTAATGATCCTAAAAATTCTAGCTTCTGTAAAGGTAGCATTCTTCAAAGCAGCCTTTGCACATGATTACTGCTTACCTTTCAGGAAACAAGAGAAAAATATGATTATTGTGGTCTAAACATGACGATCAGTCATGAAGAGTGATTCTTCCTTCATGACTCAACCTCTTACTTTGTAAGCTGGAGCCTCAGTTAGATATGGGACTTGATTATATATTACCTGAATATTCTCTTTCTCTAGTTATAGCTTTGCATTTATCATGAAAATGAATCCAGCAGTTGGTGAGTAAGATACCCAGTAAAACTAAAGTCATGATCTTCAGGGGGATTAAAAGAATTTGGAAGTTTGTACCAATGTTGGTGAACCTTAGAAGTAGCAAATCCTATTCTACCCTTCTTCATGGCCTTGCCCAGCGTGTGATGTTATACTTCATTTTTTGCTTCATTACCAAAGCTTAAGAGCGATTTTTGTCTTTGGTGTTCTCAGGGTTGTGCTTTGCATGATGCCATAAAAAGGATTTCGGACATTGCCCCCAATACTCGGACAATTTCTTTATTGAATACAATACTAAGTAACTGTCATTTGCAGTTGCATGATGTTCATGTGCTTGTGCAATGTCCTGGTTCAAATGGTTTGATCTCATGCTCATTGTATGCAAAAGAACTTGGAGCAGGATCAGGGTTTGTAGTGAACAGAAGTTTTCTAAGAGGGTTCATGAGTTCACTTTTTGTGCCTTCTGAAGAGAGCTCATTCAATGTGTGTATTGATGGTTTTGAGATTAGAGTGAACAATGGAAACCGCACAAGCTGCGTTTTACCTTCGACCAATATGAATGCTTTAATTTATTTGAAGTATCTCCAGTTTGTAAGCTTTAAATTTTGTGTTCCATCTTTAGAACTTTTTTTTTCTCCAGCTGATATTTCTGTCATGCTAGTTTTTTATTCATTATTGTCCAAAGAGTCAAAACGTGCAAGAACTGGTTTGCAACTATGGAATATAGCATCAAGCAAAATTAGATCTTTGCTTCCAACTTTTACCTCGTCATTGCTTAAAGCAACTAAAGTTGCTTGTTTATGGTTGCGTTATGTACATACTTATCAGGGTATGCTTCAACTAGTTGGATATCCCGTGGAGGATGTCATGAAAAAATCAACCATCTCAATGTCCCGGGACAAAAAATATACAAGATCCGTTAAGGTCCTGTGGAAACTGATTTCTGAAATTGAGAAAGAGCTGCCCACTGAGGTAATTGCATTGGCACGGCGAATGGTTCGTTCTACAGTGGCTTCTCACCGTTCTGGGGCAAACTGCAGTTCTAAAGAGTCCTTAATCAATGGAATTTTCTTGAAGTTGCATCAAGTACTTGTCCTTATCTTGGCCACTATATGCAATTTGTTGAGTATTGTTACTAGGAATCTTTCTTTGCTCAATGGTTGGCCTAATCATTCAAAAAGTAGTCAGCATTTTGGCCCTGCTTGCAAAGATTCACTCACACAATGTTATATGGATCTTAACATTGGAGAAATTTCAATATCCGTTACTCCAGAAAATGATGATCAGCATACTATCAGCTGGAAGGCAGTCTCAGATATTGGGTTTTTGTACCAAGATTTACTATCATTTCATCTTTCTATTGATGCGTGCTTCTTAAGATACGTAGAAAATGTCTCAGAGAAGTGTTTTGTTTTCGCATGTGGTTGCTGGAAGGTTCTTTCTTTCTCTATTCTGAAAGGAAGTCCAAAGAGATATTCAAAGTACTTAAAAGGACGTGGCAAGAAGAAAGTAAATGATCAGCAAACTGTCATATGGGGTGAGCCTGCCAACATGATATGCCCTTCTGAAGTTACAGGAGATAACCTCACCAATGATATTGGAGGAACTTCAATCCCCTATCTAGACCTTCTTCTAGGAAAATTATGGTTGAATTGGAAAGAGTCTTGTTCAAACTCTGAAGGATATATCACCCCAAAGTTGCAAACTCCGTGGATTCTTTGTGAGGTAAGGAGCTCTTTGACAGATGACAGCATCAGTGATCTTAATTATGGGTTTTGGAACTGTGTTATGGTGGTAGGAAGATTAAACTTCAACCTGGAATACTCGTTGGTAGCTTCAATTGCTGTGCTTCTCAGTCAAATACAACACTCTCGTTGCTGGGATGATAGAAGCAGGAGGAATTTTGTTTCTCATACACCAACAGCTTTCACCAAGGATCCACCAAGGGATCTCAGGAGTAAATACAGTTCATACTATGGCAACATTGAGACGACCATTATGAGAATTCTACCACAAAAGCATATTCAAATCGGAGTACTAATTGCTGGTCCTCATGTTCAACTACCTCTGGAACCGGATCAGTTTTATGTAGAAAATGAAGAGCCAGGTCATCTAATTAAACAGGCCACTTTGAATCTCCACGATATTGAACTTGTGTTTTCACCAAATTTGGATTCCAATCTTGCATCATCTGGTGCGTGCTCAGCAGGTAATGATAGGGAACCGGAGTACACTCTACTGAAGGTACCTGACGATATTGACATCATCGGATCAGTTAATGAAATTTACAGCTGTCAAGGACGTATTTTATACAACGCTCACCTAAAAGTTAATGGTTTGAAGGCTTACTTTGAGGAATCCTCTGAAAGTAAGAAGTACCACATATTTGAATTAAGCCCAACAACTATTCGACTTCAAGGTTTAAGGTATTAAATCATCCTTATCCTCATGTTTTCACATTGCTTTCCATTTCAATCGCATATACCTGAACATGAAAGAAAGTTGCATCCCAGCAGTTACTTTTATCATTCTCATTTTCAAGTTTTCAAGTCGTTATAGAAAGATGCTGTGTTTGAGTACTCTGGCTTCACTTTCCAACATTTTGATTTTTCATGCATCATAGACTCTATTTTCTTAGGAAGTTTTAGATTCTGTGGTTTAGAACTAAATCAGATAGTGTTCAATACCATACTTTGTTTTAAAACAGTAGGTAACATATCCTAGCAGATGACTTTGTATTTTTAGTCATGCCCTTCAAATAAATCTCTCTTGTTTTTTAATGTGATGTTAGGCTTAGACATTTTCTAGCTAGGGATCCATTAGTCACTTTATGATCTGATTCCAGTCAAAGTGAAGTCACTTCAGATAATATAAACACGAAAAGACATTTAATATAAATTTACAGTTCATTTTGATCCCTTGGCATGAATAATCAGATATTTAACACGAGATAAAGTTATATAATATGATAATTAAGTGTAAAACTCCCCCCCCCCCCGGCGATTATGTATAGTGCATGAAGATTTCAAGCTCTAAGGTTAAATAAAAGCATATCCAGCAATAATTATTTCCCATCTCTTGTGCCAAGTATGTGTTATGACTCTTATCCATGCAGGAAGGAGCATCATTCATTTGGTTCAACAATGATTGCTCTCTCTGCAGCCTCACATTGGATGGCTACTGGATTCACTACTTCGATATTTATGGATGAGTTGTATATTTTGACAAAGGTTCTCTGTTCTTTCCCTGATCTTGCTGATGCATAATTTTTGCTCTTTTTCTCATTAAATTTGTTCATGCTTCTTGGAGTTGTTTTATTTTTTTATTTTGAAATATTTGTTTACCATCCCTAGAAATTGAAGTCAACCCATCTGCGACTATGATTGTAGTGGTTAGAAAACCTATGATAACTTGAGATTGAATATATCGCTGGTTTTAATTCCATGGTTCTACCTTCCGAAGAGGTATATTGCTAGCTGAAATTTCTGATATCCTTTTGACATGTCATATATTGACAGTTAAACAACCTTATTTTATTTTATCTTTTTTGTTCAGGGGATAATATGAGATGTATTAGTAAATAGATTATTTGTCTATTTAGTTAATAGTTCCATGGTATAAAAAGTCATTGTAATTCCTTTTTGAGGTAATGCCACTCGTCCCACTCGCTGTATCAATTTTCCTAATCAATATGACTTGCGTCGTGGGCAATGCCGAACCCCACAGCTAATTTTAAGTGTGTGGCTCTAAAACACATGCTTAGGTTGGTTCTACTTTACCAAGGGGCCGGGGGGGGGGGGGGGTGATTAATATGACTGACATCAACCAAAGTACTCTAACTGATGCCCAGGGACTCATTCTCCCTTAAGTAATTCTTACAGCATTTTAATATGTAAAATTCTGTCGACTGCCATCTCTATGATGATTATCAAACCAATAGCTTTCTTGAATTTCTAGATAAACGTTATCTTCTGTGGACAGGATTAAGCCATTTGATGTATCTTTAGCATGCTACATGTTAGTAATGAAGTATTAACACTCTCACACCTAACCAAAAATTTCTAGGAAGTAATTTCTATAATTACCAACTAATTTTCTTTGTTACCAGGTGATTTCTGGATTATATTATGATCTGTCACGTGCCTTTGCCATGCTTGCATCCAGTGATGACCTAAGCTATCAAGAAGTATCAAGACAAGAGACATTTTATGCTGATTCTGAGAGTGAGGAAACAATCATGGCAAGAGGACTGACATCACTGATGTCTGTCAATAACACCTGTGAGCTTAAGTCCTTCGACATAGTTATTCATAACTCCAGAAAATGCTATAGCATGGAGAATAGCTCCAGAGGAACTGGAACAAAGTTGGCGATGTGTGAAATGCCCGGTCATGGAATTTTCATATCTGGTCCGAAGTTATTCATGGATATATCTTTTAGAGGAGGAAACATGGATATTATAATTGATTTATCTGGATTTCGATCTATGATTTTCAGATATCCTGCTGAGTTTGAAGAAAGCCTCCATAAATCTGAAATCAACAATCTGTTGCGCTCTCTAAATTTCTTAATTGAAGCATCAATTTCTCATATCAAATTGTGTTTCTTCTTAAGAACCCTTAAGAAAGACTTGCCACATGCGAGTTTGAGCACAGCAATAGATGAACCTAATTCTAACAGTAATGCTTTGTGCATGTTGGGGCATTCTCCTATGGTTACGAATACTGAACAGCTTGGAGATCATCCTGTACTTGCAACTATTGCACTTTCTGAAATTTATGTGTCTAGCTGCCCAGTAAAGGATATATTGGCTAGAGAACACAAGCCAAATAAACTGAACGCATCTTTCTCTGTCGGGGAAGAATTCCAGACAATCTCTTGTGATTCCGAGGTACAATGTCTGCTTATATATAAGATAGTTTGTTGTTAATTTTGCCATTACAATGTCTGCTTATACATTAAACTGTCCATACGTTATTTATTTATTTGAAATGCTACTAACTCGGTTACTTCTGTGTTCTTGTCAACTTCTAATTAATGGATTCATGTATGTTATGCTCCAACAGGGTGGTTTTTTGTTACTTGAAGCCACATCTGCAACTATGTTTGCTGAATGCTGTAAATCGTACTACAACCGAATTTTAGATCTTTGGCCTTCTGGTTCATTTCCAGGAAGGGTAGTTCCACAGTATAGTGAGGATAAGACTGTTCTAGATGTGCGCTCAAGTATGAATTCACGGCAACTTCAGCATGTAACACAGGATCATTTGGAAGAATTTTCCTTGAATATTTCACATTTGTTTCTCATATTTGTGTCCAATGATGAATCTGGTAATATCTTCTGCTGATGTTATAAATTTTCTAATAGTAATCGAATTTAATTTAAGTAAACCCCCTATGCAGGCAGACTTCAGGAACTTCTGGTTGAGGTTGACTTTCATTTGAACCACAAAGTATTGAGCACGGTGAAAAAAATTTCACTTGGTGTTTCCAAATTTTCTATGCTTTCTCAGTACATACATGTGACGGGACAGAAACCCAGGGATATTCAAATTCATGGCTTTTCTCCTGGCACGCTTGATGATCCATCCCCCAACTTGATATCCGACGGTTTACCAGTGCTTGAGCAGAAAGTTACAGTTCACTCTGTTCTTGCTGATACGAGTCACTCAAGTCCTTCTTCCTCTCAGAATGATATTCGTATTGGTAGTTTTGGGGGATCACTTATTAGTGACTTTGAACAAAAAAATGTGCACTTGAGTTCTCAAAACTACATACTGAAAGAATTTCAGTCCTTCCTAGCAGCTGAGTGGCCCGTATCGGGAGATCAATTATGTCCTAATAAACTTTGGGTTGGGAGTGGTTCTATATCAGGTTTTGATTTGACCATCTCCCTGACTGAAATAAAGGTAAGCAATCTCATTATATTTATTGATATTCATCGAAAAAGTCTGAAAGCTATCCAAGATAACACGTTTGTCATTCATTCTTCTCTTTTAACTTGCATAAATAAAGGAGGAGAAAGGAAAAGATGCTATCTATTTTTGTTGAAAGTATTCATTTTGACCATTTTATATCTATTACCTTTTTAGAGAGAGAATTGTTTTCCATTAGTATAGATACTGCTAACCGTCTTTGGGTTCAAGTCCCACTGTCATTAATTTATTACATTGTGCATGTGTTAGGCTTTTGATGGGAAAAATGAATCCTACCGCACGAGGGGTTGTGTTGACTACATAGTTTAAATACATAATGTGCCCCTAATAATCGTTTGTCTTCGACATGGCCACTCTTGTGTAGACTGATATAATTTTTTCTGTCAAAGACCTAACACATTCACTTTTATTAAATGAGTGGCAATTAGACTTGAACCCAGGTTTTATGGGTGGCCTGATTCCATTTCTTGAACCCAGTTTTTTTGGTGGCCTGATTCCATGTTAAGTATCTCATCTAAAAGCTTAATGAGTTGGTTAAAATATACGTACAAGGACGCAGAGTTTTGTTGATAAGGAAATTAACAGATGAAACAAAAGAAAAGACACGTTCCATAACATCATTCACAGATTTTATGAAATTTCTCCTGTAATCTAATATAAGTTTATGGGCAAAATGATAAAGCATAATTTGATGTAGTATTATACAGTCCGCACTAAAGTTTTCTCAAGTACTTACAGTTTCTCTTAAATCACTGACTTTGTCATGTTTTTGGAGCCTATGTATGCTTACTGCATATGAGACTGAGGAGATTTTAAGTGGACAGGTTTTAATTTTAATTTTTTTTTTTGGTGCCAGATCATAATTTCTGCTTTCGAATGTTTCTCTGAGGTTTTTATTAGAGAGAAAACTTCCAAAGTGGAACAGAGGCACTGGTCTAGTGACCAAGATTCTGAAGGAAGTGCTGAAGAAATGGTTGCTGATGGTATTTCTATATTTGCCTGTATTTTGAGGTAAATTAGCTCTCTTTTTTCTGAACATTGGCTGACAACTTACGCAACTTGTATAGGAACAATTGTTGCAATCCAAGATGTTGACCAACACATGTATATTGCAGTTGAAGATGTTGAAAGTAGATATGGTATAATTGGTGCGACTCATTATTCGCTAGTGGGAGAGAGATCCCTTTTCAGAGTAATACACCTTAACTTCATTTCTAGTGAATGTGTGGGCAAGGGTAGTATGCTAATTCTTTCCGGTTAATATCGGCTTTGTTATCAGTAGCTTTAATAGATTGCTTATGCTGAATTATGTTCAATTGTAATGAGTTTTACTCCTATATCTATGACCATAAATCAATATTAATGTCTACATCTTTTAACCTCATGTATAGTTATGCACGAATATTTAAATACTTTTTTTTATAGGTAATCACGTAATTTTATAAATTAAAATCAAAAGATAATACACAAGGAGTGCATTATCAGTTTAAACAAGATAGAAACGATAAAAAATTCGGCAACCCTTCTATCGGACTAATGGTTACAGCCTTAAACCAACTATACAAAGTCAAGTAAAACAATTCTCTAAATTGCCCAGTCGTCCGTATTTAGTCTTCAAAGCATTTGTCATTTCGTTCTCTCCACACACACACACCAAACTATGCATATTGGAATGAGATCTCAAACAAGCTTGCTATTCTTATCTCGAAACTTTCTCTTCCATGTCCACACCACCTCCTTGATACACCTTGGCAACACCCAACTCATATGTTGCGAAGCCAGAATATCATTCCACATTCAACGAACGCCATCACAATGAATAAACAAATGATCGATCATCTCGCCATCTCTCTTACACATATAGCACCACTCCGTAATACAATAGTCATTTCTTCGAAGATTATCCGCCGTTAACACTTGTCCCCTCATCGCCGTCCACAGTAAAAAGGCCACCCTTGGAGGTAATTTACTTTGCGAGGGGAATGAGCTCTCCATAGGTTCCAATAAGGATCATTTAAACATGGTTCATGTGCTCTA